>VZTG01002057.1:12730-29802 GCA_013397845.1 Melanocharis versteri | reverse complement strand
GGCGCCCACCGCGGCCGCCGGCCGCCCCTCGCCGAGCCGCCTGGTCAGGCCGCTGCTGTTCGCCGTAGGGGTAAGTGGCTCCTGCGGGCCGGCTGCTGTGCCCGGCGGGGGGGAGCGGGTTGGCGAGGAGCGTATTCCGTCTGTCTGTAGGGAGTTCTTCCTTCCTGGGCTTCGCTTCTCGGTACCTCAAAGATAAAGCGAGGTTGTTGGCCAAATACTGTGGCGTTGTTCGGAGCTAATACAAAGTAACTTCTGCTAAATCAATGGGAATATTGTACAGGTATCCCAGTTTCGTTCCACTTCAGTGAACTTAGGCATTTCATTGACCAGTTTTGTTTGTGAGTCTTTTTGATAAAGCGTCATCCCATGACACTGAACATTCAGTAAACCTGAGGAAATGGCCTCAAGATGCGTAAGGAGGGATTTAGATTAGGTATTAGGAAAAAAACAAAACAGGAAGGATGGCAAAGCGTTGAAACAGGCTGCCCAGGGTAGTGATGGAGTCCTCATCCCTGGAAGTGTTCGGACATGGTGAACTCAGTGGTGGTGCTGGCTTGACATTCGGACTTACGGTCTTAAAAGCGTTTTCTAGCCTTAAGGACTCTGTGATTCTGCGAGTCCCGGTGGTCAGCGGTGCCAGAGCTCCCGTTGCCGTGCTCGCCCCGCTCGGGGTGTGGCATTGGCCCGGGATGGAGCGGTCCCTGAGCCTTTGTCCGGTGTCGCCCAGTTCACAGGCTCGGCCTTCGGCTCCGCCGCCATCTGGCAGTATGAGTCGCTCAAGTCGCGCGTCCAGACCTACTTCGAGGAAGCTCGAGCGGACTGGATGGATAAAATGCGGCCGCAGAAGAGAGGCGACTTCAGAAAGCAGGTACACAGAGCCAGGGCTGCTCGCACAGGGGCGGATCCCTGCGGGACTGCGAGGCACAGCCGCGTCTCTCCTCTGGTGCGAGCGCCGTTTGTACAACAGATACTTGTCCTGCTTTTTCTGATTTGGAACTTGGAGGAGAAATACTGGGTTCTCAACAAATTACAGCAGATAAGTTGACTTACGAGGAAAACTGGTAGAATTACTTCTAGAAAACTGTAACTCAATATCGCTGCAAAAGTTGTAGTGGAAAAAATAGAGAAAAATACCATCTTCACCCAGAAATGGAGGATAGAGAGGTCAGTAGTAGGAATTTGTTCACCTAAACTAGATACCGTTTCCTTTTTCATCGTAAAAAAACCCCAACAAATGTTCTTGCTGTATCTTAAGTTCTGTCAAAAGTAAACATGAATTCCCAGAGGACAGAGCTAGATTAAATTCTCAGTCTTATGCTTAAGACTTTGCAGTGCTCTGGCTTCTGAAATGTATTTGTATTTTCAGCCTCTAAACCCTTAAAAATACGAGTTTTTAGAGGGCTTTTTTACTTTAAGAGCTGACATTTCCACACAAGTACTTTTGAGTTTGGGCAGCAAGAACAAAGTAAGTGCTGCAAGATTTATTATAAATTAAGTTGGCATCCCAAAAGCATCAGTCATTTAGTTTTTAATTAAGTATACTTAAAACTAACCTAAACATTCGTGTATGTTTGCGTTTGTTTCAAGGTTACTACTGGCTTGCAATAGACCAGGTTTGATACTCTTTCAGGTCTGCTTGTCCAAGGGAAGTAGGGCTGAGCGTGGAGCTGGAGAGGCTCGGGATCCTGGGTAGGACACACAGGATCTGTTTTTCTAAAGTGTATTGTGCACACCAGCACTGCTGTGGCACTGGGCATGTGGGATAACCCTGGCGGGCAGCTGAGCTCCACGTGGCTCCTCGCTCACGGCCCCCACGAACCCCCAGTGGGCTGGGGGAGGAAGAAAAGCAAGGAAACTTGGGGGTAAAGAAAAAACAATCGCCAAAAAATTGTTTAGTAAGTGTGAGAAGAGAGAAGAAAACAAGTGATGCGAAGGCAGTCACTCACAATCCCCTGTGGAAAGACCAGTGCCCAGGCAGTTTGTGAGAAAAATATGTTAAACCTCCTGAAATCCCCTCTTTTGGGGGGATGGCATTATTTGGTAGGGAATATCTCTTTGGTTAGTTCAAGTCATCTGCTTAGTTGTGTCCCCTTCCAGCCTGTTGCAACCTGCAGCGGCAGAGCGAGAAATGCAGGAGATCTTGATGTTGTGCAAACACCATTCACCAAAATGTAGAACATTACTGTGCTGTCAGTACTGTTTTGGTCAAAAATGTAAAACACAGAACCATGTATAAGCTGCCAGAAAGAAAATTACCTCTATCCCAGCATGCTTTCTTCCTGGGTGTATATGAACTGCAGGGGAGATTAGAGTCAGCACTTAATATTTTTAAATAATTATGCCTTTATACTTTTGTTTTCCTTCAAAACCTGAAGGGGAAGATCTGGTGATTAGCTATCCAAAAAAGAAAACTAAACTGCCCTGTTGTTAATAGGCTTAAACTCCCAATCCCCGTCTTTGATGGGTAAGTTCTATTTCTAAGAGTTCAGGATTCCCCCAGTTGTTTCTGAGGGCATATAATCCTTGTATTTTAGAAAAATCATGTCCATTCTGTGTTCTTATACTGAAGAATATCGTCTGCCAGAGAATTAAACAAAAAATGCAATGAAGTTGTTACTTTGATATCAAATAGTGAATACTTTGTTTCATACAGCATTACATCCCTCTGCCTCCAACCTGCAGGTAATTTTTATGACATTGTCTCCATCAATATGGTTGGAAGGTCATTGAAGTAGCAACAAAATATATGTCCAAAATGATGACAAAAGCTGAGGAAGGGAAAGGGGGGTGCAATTTGTCTGTGGGCTGACTGCGCTCAAAATAAACTTTTTCAGGGGTTTTAAACTTGGAGGAGGGCTGGGTGAGCTGGACGCAAGGGGGAATGGATTCCACATCTTGTGAGCCTCCTCTGCAAAAGCGATCCTGGCACAAAAGTGGAATCACTCAAAGGTGGGTGGTGTGATGTTAGACAGCATTAGGGTGAGGCTTAGTTGAGGCAGGATTTATGCTAACTTTGGCTAATCTGCTAAAGTCAGCATTATGGGCTAGATCTCCGTTTAATGCAAGCAGGATAAACCCATTGGAGTTGTGTAAAAGGGTATAACTCCATTTTTTGGAAGAAATTCTTCATCCATATTTTATGAAAAGGAGGGTTGATAGCTGTTCTTCAGTAAGGAAATGTCAACTTGAAAATCTAAAGCAACCAGAAGTAAAAAAAATTTGAGACCTAGTTACTTCACAGTTTTCAAACAAATGCTTTCCATTCTTAAAAACGTATCACCTTACATGAGTGTTTTTGAAATTGCAAGCGCTTCACGGTGGCATTGATGGACAACAATTCTGTTCCAGGTTAACAGCTGGTGGAATAGCCTGACTGAGGGTCAGCGGACTGTGACAGGTTTGTGTTAGCTTACAAGTATTAGACATTCACAGGAAGAGAAATATGGCAAACAGGTACAGTATATTAAAACAGATGGCTTTTGTACAATATTCAGGTTGTTGGGCACAAAGCATGTGTGAATTTACACCTGCACATACACTATTTCTGCTACACTTCCTTCTCACAAACTACTTTTTGTATGCCTTAAAAAAGTTCCCGTGCATCTGTGTGAGAGAGTGTGGAGGATTAACTAGAATCCTCCCCCAGTAATATTTTTCTCAGGAATTATGAAAAACAGCAAATGCTTTTAGAAGAAATAGGTGTATATATTCCACTGAAATGTGGAAATTAAATTCCCTAATAGTTACATGTTTGTAGCATGACATATGAAAAATAGCAAAAAATCAAGCTTTGAGCCTTCCTTTGGTTATAATGTAGTTTTGATTGGTTAGCCTAATGCCAGTTGAAATCCCTGAGATAAATGTAATGTGGGAAACTAAATTGATGAGAATTTGATTCAAATCCAATAGCTGGGCCCTATCTCCTATTACATATTCTATATTAAGTATTTACTGAATCTGTATTAGCAGGTTGTTAGCATGAGGTTACTTAAATGCTATTTCTTTGCCATTCAACAGTTATTTTCCCCTTTAATATTTCCAGCTATTATGAAACATTTTAAATACATAAATGCTTGCACAGAAATAGAGAAAGCACTTTAAACAAGAAATAATAAATTTTCATTATGTTTCCAATAATTTACCCCCTTACTTAAAGTGAAGTAAGATTGCAGTAACATCTGTGAAGTAAAAAGCTGTGTGTTTGCTGTCTCCCAAAGGTCACTATGCCCTAGCAATGCCAATTCAACTTTACAATTTCCTTTAAACCAAAGCTCCCCCTAGAAATGGACAGGATGTGTGCTGTGTGTTTGTATGGCTCCCCCATTCTTCTCCCCTTGTGCAGTTAAATGCAAGTGTGCAGTAGATTGCTGGCATTTGGGAATAAACAGCAAGAGGGGCAGGAAATGGGACCTCTTAGCTGGCTCCTGTTTCATTGATTCTGCAATGCAATGTAGCAGTTTGAAACCCTATCTTGAACCTTCTCAGCACAGATCTTTCTGGACTGTTGGATTCATTACACTGTGTGTTAGAACAGTTGCAATTAAATGTCATATTTCTGAAAGACTTCCACTACATGAATGGAGCTTTCAGTATTTCTCATTGCTTTTTAAAAACTGTGTACGAAGTAAGAAGCGGATATTGTTTTTAATGGAATTGTGAAGGAAAAGTACAATTCTACAAGCTGCCTTTTTAAATACTTGCTTTCAGTAAGCGTTATGGTGTATTACATTTGTAATTTGCTTTTATACTGTTTTTCCCCCCTCTTGACAGGTATTATAGCTGCAAACGTCTTTGTATTCTGTTTGTGGAGGCTGCCTGGCATGCGACGGATTATGTTTACATATTTCACCTCAAATCCATCCTCCAGTAAGTGAACAATAATTTGGGTGACTTTCCTACACAGAGATGTAATAGAACCCCTGATCATACTGCAGAAGCTTTAGGTGGCAGATGGCTTACTTAGAGCTCCATCACCCACAGGCAGTCTCAGCCATGCCCAAACACATCATTCCATCCAGGCAGGAAATGGTTTGAGGGGAAGAATGTCAGGAGTAATGGGTCTGATTTTTTGAAACAAACACAACTGGTGCTTTTCTAAATACTGTAACATCAAAACTGTTGCCTGCTATCTGGCCTTTTCCTGCATGCAGTGGGATGCAGCTCCTGCCTGAATAAAGGTGAGAGGTGCTCCTCCCAGTGACATCAGCCAAACTGCTTTCTTGGACAGAGTGCAAATCAAGCCACTCAGCAAAGGCAAAAAATAAACTGTACTACATAATGCCATTCATAAACTGGACTCAAATGTGACTATTTCCCCCTTTAATGTTCTGTGGGATGCAGATAGAACCATCATCAGTCACATGTGTGTGCTTTCTCAATAGACAAGCAATAATTTGTAGGTTGTGTACAGAGTCCTTGTTTCAAAGCTGTGCTTTAAGTCACATTAAGAAAACCCAAGTACCAACTTGGCTTTCACTGTGTGTGAAATGTGTTGAAGATATTAACCTAAGGAAAAAATTTAGTAATATTTAGTGGCAGAAAAATGGAGTTTCATTTCTACAGCAGAGAAAAGAATTAAAAGGACAAGGAGACAAACGTGTTCGGAAGGTACTTCCTGCTATCCTCTTAATTTCTGCTGAAAACATGGAAACTCAACCAGTTCCCCCACGCACTCCAAAGCTAAAGATACCTGCTACCCAGATCTGAGCATATCACCCCAAACACTATTTTAAATAATGTTGACCTTCAAACTTGCTAATTGGCTTGTCTGCATTTTCAAGGCTGCTCTTTCAGGGATGGGAGCGAGTAGCTTTTTCAAAATGGAAAACTATTTTTTCTCTGAGTTCATCTTTGTTGCAAATTAGTTTTATATGGCTGCTCATATATTAAAAATCCTTCACCACATACATATATAAATGAAATACCATTTTAGTTTTTCAAAGCATAGGACACGTGTCATAAGATAAATGTTTTCTATGAAACAATCCCCAGTAGGTAACTAAGACTGTTATTACAGCTTGCATATCTTTGGGGTGTATGTTCTACCTTTCCAAAAGGCATTGCTTGGAATTTGAAATTTGTTCCATTCCTGGGTTTATTACATAGCTTGTATTTGAGAATCTAAGCATAATTAGCCTATAGTGTGTCTTGATAAATTTCTAGTCTGCATGACATGTAAGTTGAATCAAATTAAAATACTGACTTCTTTATGTGCATTGCTTTTCTCTTTTGTAGGAGCCCTGTGTTCTCCCATGCTGCTGTCTACGTTTAGTCACTTCTCTCTCTTCCACATGGCAGCAAATATGTATGTTTTATGGAGCTTTTCCAGCAGCATTGTCTCTCTTCTGGGCTCTGAGCAGTTCATTGCAGTGTATCTTTCTGCTGGTAATGTTCAATATATATATTTACAACACTTCAAAAATATAAAGTATGTGTTCATACTAGTAAACTGTGTGCTTGGTTAATATATGTATGATGACAGATGGCCATTGTTCAGTCCCACACACTGCTTTATACTAAAGGCAGTACTACTTTGCTGTCATACAGAATTTTGGTGGGTTTAAGATACTGGTCTTTGAAATATGATAAAACCATGTCTGGTTTTAATTCCTGCTTTACTACTAAAATAAAATAGCTCTTAATACAGTCTCTTGGGATTTTTGTGACAAAAGATGACAGTTAATTTGCACTTTCTGATGCTGGTCTGCATTGCTGCCATAATTTCCAGTAGTAATTTCTCTTTTTCAGGGGTTATCTCCACTTTTGTCAGTTATGTCGCTAAAATGGCCACGGGAAGGTTTGAACCATCCCTTGGAGCTGTAAGTATCTCGGAATATGAGAGACTGATAATGATCTTTGAAGCCAATTTGAAAGCCTGCTGTATTCTTTAACGTGCATAAAAGCCAAGAGTATATTTGGGGTAATGGAAACTAGAAAACCTTACCAAAATCAAGTCACCAGGTACGAACTGGTTCTCCTGTGCAACAACTTGCCTGTTTTTCAGATACGTTACCTCTGCTGCAGCAGCTGCCCAGAACTAACACCACTTAATGCTGAGGGTTGTAAATGAGTCCTGAACAGCAGGGCCTCTTGTCCCTGAGCAGATCAGTTATGTAACTTATTGCAGAAATGCGATTTCATAATTGTGTGGCAGTCTTCTCTAATTAAAAATAGAATACTTTGGGAAGAGATAATGTAATCAGACAATCAAACTCAGCATGTGATCCCAGTGGAAGTTGTAGGGCATGCTGTGCACGGAGGGCAGCACTCCTGCCAAAAGTCTCACCCGATAAACGATACAAGGCAGGCTGAGGAGCTCCTGTAGCTGCCAGTTCTTTCCAGGTGTTTTTAGTAGTAGAATGTTTTAAAACACTTAACTTGTGTTAAATTTGAGGTTAACCTAGACATTTTCCAAGTTTTAAAGGCTTAACTTACTGTACGAAATAATTTTGATAAAAGCCTGAAGTCGGATTCTCATTATTCTGTTAGAATGAAAAATACTGTTTAGCTGTGCTGAAGTTAGAACTTTTGGAAATGCTGTCTGTGTATTGTCCCTTTGTCATATGAATAAACTATCTGGAGCAAGTTACTTTCCCTTAGTCTTACTGATCTGAACTTACTGAAATTACCACACATTGCATTAGTTTACTACATTCAGAGCCTTTCCATTGAGGAATTATTTCAGGGATAAAAAACCCCGTGGTCAATTTAGTACAGTCCAGGGAATGACTTGTTTCATTGACAAAAGATTTTTGTCCCTGTCCATCTGTTATTTTCCTTGGTTTTGTACAAGCTTCCGAATGATTCCCTTCATTAGATGTGTCTGTGCTTGATTAATACATGTTAGATTTCTAGGGTTTACTTGGGAAAAAGCACATTTACATAAATCATTATCTTAAATTCAGGAGTAGGTATTTCTTAATTATATAACAGGATTTGAAGGATGTTTTCCCCAGTATTTATAATTTCAGATATTGAAATTAAATAGTGGTGTCTTGTTTCTATTTTTACTCCGTGAACTTTTCTGTGGTGCTTTGTACTTTGAGGTTTACTGCAGGGCTGCATTTGGAAATAAAAGCCAAAAGGAAAACAGGTTCACATGCAGAAAAATACATTATCCCTTATGTAACATCTTAGCTTGCTTTGATGCATTTTCCTGTATTTCCAGTCAGGAGCTATAATGACTGTCCTTGCAGCCGTGTGTACGAAGATGCCAGAAGCAAAACTGGCCATCATACTTCTTCCGATGTTCACATTTACAGCAGGAAGTGTAAGTGCCTTTGAACTTCAAACAAATGCTACTCTCAAAACATTTTCCCCCTACCTGTTCAGTATTTGAGCATGTCCCCTCTTTGTCTGTGTTTCTAAGCTGTTAAATGTATTTTGAAAGAGACGAGGGGTCATAGAAGTCCCAGGGGCCGATTCTGAATTGTTGCAGCCTAGCACAGTCATTACAGCAGAGTGTGGTGAATTCAGAATTGCCCTAAATTCCATCCTCCATGGGTCTGTTTCAGATCTAATCCCAAGAGGTGAAAGAAGTTGGGAGGGAGTCGGGCTCACCTGTCTGAGGAAACCTACCCTACACATCCTCTTCTTTCTGACGGGTGATACTTTTTATAGCAGCACTTGAAACAGGCTGATGTAAAACTGGTACATGGTCTTTAAAGAAAAAATTATCAAGATGAGAAACACAGAATTTCACTTCTCACGGGGGATTACATTCCAGCCCTGGAAGAATATTTGCCTCCTCTTTTGCATATCATCTTTTGATGCTTTTAGGAACACTGCTGGAATTAAAGTAGGCTACTGAGACTTTTCTTCGTGTGTAGTACTAGGACTCCTTTTTTTGTTTCCTTAAGTTCTTTTATGCACATCCACTGCCACATTTAAGAAAAGCTTCTCATGGATATCTTAACTTGCTTTAATAAGTTAATCATCTTTGGTCTGCTACTTAAAGTTGTTTTACTGCTTAAAGCAGTTAAGCCAGGTCATTCCAAGATCATGAGATTTAATACTTTTTGTAAGTGAAGCTTATAGATTTGAACAAACGTTCTTAGATGTAGCTTTCATGTTTTGCTTGCACTTCTGCTTGAGTTGACCTGGGGTTTTTGGGGTTTTTTTTTTGCATGCTACCCTTTAACTGCATCTTTCTTAAAAAAGGTGGCCAGGGTAGAAATATAGGAAGAGCCACAGAGAGCATGGCCATGAGCAAGTGCTCATTGCAACAGCAAAACAAGAGTAATGTGAGCTACTGCAGAAGAAACACTGGAATAATGTTAGCCCTACTATGTAATTGTATATCTAAACTTTACAGACTGCTTTAATCTACCTTACCTGTGCTGTGATGGGCTTTTAAATGAAACAAGCCAGTGTAGCAGTGGAGCTTCTATTCTAACACCTATGCTTAAGGAAAGAAACCCTGCCTGAAGTACCATTTCATCCTAGCATTAAATCTGTCTGTCTTTATGAAATGAGGCATGTAGTAAAATCTTGTGTATTGACCGTTACGATGCCTTGTGTCTCCTGAAGATGGTACACCACTGCTCATGCTGCTCTGGCTGTGGAGTTGTTCACTGTCATCCTGATTTTCTGCCTCTCAACAAATGTTTACGTCACATAAGATAACAGGAATGCTGCCCCGCATGTTCCATCCACTAGAGGGTTGTGTTCAGGAGCACAGATGCACATAAATCTAAGCTACATCAGAATCAGAGAATGAGAACGTTGCAATTATGTATTTTGTGGGTCTTTTATAGCATGTACTCTTTCAAGTAATTTCTAGTTCCTCCTGACTCAAGTTTGGAATGTATTTGTAGCTTTAGAAATGAAGCCTGGAAGAGACTGAGTGTTGGAAAAAGACACATTCCCACCCTGCACTATTCTGTAGTTGCTCACATCTGTATTTTGACAGCACAATACAGCTGAAGACTGAGTCTCTTGTTTAAAAACAATTTTTTTTACAGTAATTGCTTTGACATAAAATTTATAGGATGTTTCTTGATTCCAAATTTTTGCTCCGTGCTAGAATAGAAAACTGTTATCATTGGCCATTTTATGCTGTGACTGATCCTGTCCTTTCCGTGTTCTCTCCCTTCTAGGCTTTAAAAGCCATAATTGCATTTGACACTGCAGGGCTTGCTTTAGGCTGGAGACTTTTTGACCATGCTGCACACCTTGGGGGAGCTCTCTTTGGAATGTAAGTCTGTATTTACTAACTCTGTTTTGTATTTAAATTAATCCTGTATTTTTCCCCCTTCCTGTATTGCTGAAGTGTGAGGGTTTTTTTGTAAAGTTGTCTTAACTAGCAATGAATACACCTTTCTAGTGCTGTAAAATTCTATGGAAAACACTGTTAACAGATGCTTAGAACTGAAAGAATTGAGCTGAACTGCCTTAGAATCATGGATTAGATGTCAGGTGGTCCTGTAACCATAACTTGGGCTGGCTGTCTCTGTCCTGCTCTTGCCAGCACATTGGAGAGAGTCCCAGTGCAGAAAAGATTCTCACAAAGCACAGAATGGACAAATTAAAATAACTTTAAAGAGCTAAAAAAATGTCTTTTTGTCAGTGTTTTTCCTCTAATTGCCAATTTACAGAGAGCTACAGAGTTAATACAAGCTCAGGCCAAATTCCTTTCAGCAGCCTCTAGTGCTGTTTTCTCAGTGTTGCTGTATTGCCTTTGTGGGGAGCCTTCCTAATTAGTAAGAACTACTAGAAACAAGTTTGTAAGAAACAATTCTGTTTTGTTCCATGTTTGAACTACATTGAATTTCTCCCCTTCTACCCAGTTGCACACCTATTGCTAAGTGCATTTTTAAATATTTTGTGTAGGCATTTGAAAAGCCTGCCTGAGATTTCACTAGGCCAGGCTTACAGGCAAACCAGCTTGTAAAGCAAATTGTTTCCTATTTCTTGGCTTTGGTGGCAGTAAGCTCTGTGCTGTACAGTCTCCCTTTCTCCCCTTCTCTGGCATCACAAATGTAGTCTTGCTGATTCATAACTGCTTTCTGTCATGATGGATCTGTGTCAGCTTGTTCATTGTAATGAAGGAACAATCTGCATTGGTCATGCAGATTCACATATTAAAAGAGGATAGCAGTTGCAGTAAAAATGGTCTGGAGTTGGCGAGTTTCTTGCTTTCTTCACCTACTTGTGTTACCTGTTTGTTCTACTCAGTGATGATTTTGGTCACTTCATCCTAAAAGAGGGCCTTATTTAGGACATGTGTTGAATGGCCAAAGGATTTTCTATACATTGCTTCCCACTTCAAAAGGCAGCTGTATGATTTAAAGGAATGGCCAGTTCACTGGCTGCTGGATCACAGAAAAGTGCTTTTGCTCCTCAGGACTCAGGTGGGGAGTTGGGCTTGGGAGAGAACCTTCAGCCTGTTTCCATGTGGTTGCTTCCCCTCAAGCCTCTCCACCATAACCTCCATTGCTTAATCACTTATGTTGATATTCATATATCATCATATATAATTGTCTGTGAATATAAACAAAGCTAGAGCACTTTGATAGGTTAATCTTTAGGTGCTTATAGAAGAAAATTCATTTTGAATGGAACACAAATGTTCTTTATGGGGCAGTTGTATTTATATAGGAGAAGAAAGAACGCTTTTCCTTGGTGTTGTCAGTAAGGATTAGGACAATCAACAGAACTGTTTTAACAGTCTTTTAAGTGGAGATAATTTTTTATGTCTTTCTGAGTAGAAATCACAACAGCATGAAAACTGTTTATTCTCAGGACTGAGACAAACAAGAACTTGGGAAAAACTGTTTGGAGTCAAGAGAACGAGTGGCTTACCTGCCGTTTTCCAAGCACATTGTTCGTTGTGCCTCAGTTTACCTTGTCTTCTGTACTAAGTATTTACTTGGTTTTAGTGCTCAGCCTGTTTTTCCTCAGATGCAGAGAGAGGTCACAGTTAACTTTAACCATGACTTTCTTTCCCAGGTGGTACGTGACTTACGGCCACGAGCTCATATGGAAGAACAGAGAACCACTGGTGAAAGCTTGGCATGAAATGAGGACAAAGAACACAGGAAAGGGAGGAGGTGGAAGATCTAACTGATTCTAATCCTAGAGATTCCTTGTGCCCAAGTGGTATCTTACTTGAAGACATGGGATTGAATTGGTTTTGAAGGTTTTTTTGCTACTCCACATTAAGCCTCTAAGGAGCTGAAGTTTCTAATGTAACAAAATTATGTTACAAAAATGCGTATCCATAGAAAATGAACTCTGACAAAGGTGGAACAAGAAAGGTTTTTATCCTATTGCTTTCTGAGGTAACAGTCTGTGTGACCTTTTTAAAGGTGGAATAAAACATGTTTTTCAAGTAAGTGACCTAAATCTCTGTCAAAAAAAAATTAAAATGGGATACAACTGGTTAATACTTAGGAAGATAAACATTTTCAGAACTGAGGAAGTGAATGGATCCCACACAACCCTAATGTCTGCCAGACAATACGAGGTGCTTTCCTAGAAGGGAAAGCGGGACTCAAATAAGGCTAATATGGTGAAGTTCAGTGGTTTTTATTGTTGAAAAGATTGGATGAAGTGAGGCAATGGTCTTGTTTGATTTGAAACTTGAAATATGTGAAGCAATACTGGGTCATTTGCCAAGGCTTATGTACTGGTTTAATGGTCCAGCTTTATTTGTCAGCTGTGGCTTATTCAACTTGTGTTTTTCATTTCTGTCGAGTTCCAACAAGCTCTCAGATCTTCTTAGATTCTACTACTGTGATACATCCTTTTCATAATTACGTGCAGGGGAAGAATGACATACTGTGGTTTTCGATATTCTACCATGAGTTACATTGCTTTCTGTATTCTTTCACTGCATTGATTTGGGGGTGGAGTGGAGGGGTATTCTTTAAGCTGTCCCGGGTTGCTTTAAGGTTTTTCTAAGAATTTTAAACCTGTAACATTTGGTTCAGAATCTGCCAGTTTTAGAAAATAAGCAGCTTCAGCAAAAACAGATGAGGTGCCTGAGATCAGCAACACTGTAACCAGAAGCAACTACTAAAGTAAACATGAGGATAGGACCATGGACAATGTTCCTATTTTACAAGTAAAAACTGGATTTTTACAAGCTGGTGGGTTCAAGCCCTTAACTCTTTCCTGTCAGCTGAGTTAGTCCTTCCAGATGGACTGACCTGCCAAAGAACACGTTGCATTTGTAAGAAGCAACTTGTGGGTGTTTTTACTTTACAGCAGTGCCTCACATAAAAGACATTTTCTGTGGGGAAAAAGAATACATAATGCTAAGTGGCACCGGTTTTAATAAATGATGGAGTACAAAATTGGTGTAAACTTCCTGACCCAGGCCAGTGCTTGTTTAAATTTTTTCTTCATTAGAAAAATGAGGCACTTGAGGATTTGTAACTTCACATGCCTGTCGACATAAACACTTAAAAAATGAAGGAGCTGGAGTACCTAATATTCCTTTGCTCTGCTCCTGAAGTTCTCTGGATTTCAGTTTCCAGTCTATCACTTCCTCCCCTTTCCTGCTTTGTGCTGTGGTCCTCTGGCCATGCAGGCCAGTTTTCAGGGCTTCAGCCACAGTGCAGCCCTGCCTGCAGCAGAGAGAGGGCAGCTGAACATGCAGTGAGAGCACAGCACGGCCAGGGAGGAGGCAGCAGCAGCAGATGATGGCCACTGAACAGGCTTGTCCTAAGGGAGCATTTCATGCCAGAGAAGCTCAAAAGCCATACCTCAGACTGCTTCACATGCTGGGTTTCCATCTATTGTGTTTGTCCACTCCTTTTTTCTCCCCTTTTCTCTTCCTTCTGTTAACTCTTGTCCACTCAACAACGTACGTAGTCTCTTCAACAATTATGTATTTGCTGAGTTTTTCTGAGATCCTGGCTGAAAGCAGCAGGGAGTAATACTGCAGGAAGTCCAGCGCATAAAACCTGAAGAACAATTTATTTTACAGATCTAGTAGAATAAGCCAAAGTTGTGATTAAGTTCTTCAACATAGCAGCCAGTACCTCCTGCCCCTGTATCATCTGCAGAGAGTGAAGTCCCACTTGTGCTGTGTTAGACCTCCCTGCAGCGTGTTGCTGCACCCTTTCAGCTTGCAGGAAGGGACTCAAAGCACCTGAAAAAAACATCCTGGAGCTGCCACAGAGGTTTGGAAATCACCAACTTTTCAGCCAGTGGCTGTGGTGTGAGGGTTTCATGCCTAAAGTTCACCTTAACTTTAGGCTTAAGAGCATTCACGCTTCTAAAGGCTGTTCAGTATCTCAATTTTCCTCATTTATAGACCCTAGAGGTGTGTGCCATATGTAAGGTTGTACAAAAATCTTCACGTTGCCTAGCAGTGGGTTTCATGTCATTTTGCACCTGAGCCTTTCTACAGCATTGTCTGGGAAAGACAAACTATCTTCTCTGTCCAAAGTGACTTAAAAACTGCAATGGGAAAGTCAATTCTCAAGTCACTCAGACGAGGAACGCCCTGAAGTTACAACAGCTCACTAGAGTACATAAAGTACCTTTATGGCAAGCAAATATCCTTCTTGCAAAATGTGGCATCAGCACGTGTCAGTATCTCAGCATTTAGTCACACCTTTGACTGAAAAAGAAATTAGAAGAATGACAAAAAAAGCCCAAAATCCAACCCTAGAAAAAAACAACAAAAAGAACCAATCACCTAAAACAAAACCAACCACACGGAAAGAGTTTCCCCTCCCTTTTCAAAGAGATTATTGTGAATAAAAATACAATGTGGCGATTATGTGGACAGTTGGCAGAGACAACAGCTAGTGTTTGTGTAGGAAAACAGCAATAAGTATAAAGTCGTGGTTAATCATGTAGAGACACAATTCTTCATCCTTCTTCAGTGGCTTTAAAGTCTGCTTTGGCCTTGCCATGTTTAAGGAATAATTTGTTTCACTGATCTGCTTTATTGGAATTTCATTTTAGTGTTAAAACTGTTTGAGCTTTCAGCCCCCATTTCTGGCAGCAAGAGCTGTTTTGCTTTCTGATTTGATGGCTTATGTCTTAGTGTTGCAGTATTCCACCCCTCCTCCTCCCAAGCTTTTAATCATGACAAATCTTCTAAATGCAGACAACTTTTTAATCTCATCCAGGATCTTCTGGTTTTCCTGTCTGAGTTAGCCTTTGTGCCAATTTCATCCTACAAGCTGTGATGAGCAGCTGCTCAAAGCACTCCCTGATGCTGTAGGTGGGCTCTGAGACATGCAGTGCCAGAGCTGAACTCAGTACTAGGAAGCGTCAGGCACAGGATGAGCAGAGACATCCCATTTATTCGCCAATGTATTTTGCTAAGTCAGGCCTAGGAACAAGGATCAGAGCTTCATTTGTACTTTGCCAGTGATAACATGATAAAACAGATGTTCTGTTTTCTCCCATGGCTGTAAAGTCTGCTTCTCTTTACCAGATATGATTTATTTTTAAAAATTACAACATAGAATAGAGCAGTTCCAGAAAACCAAGAGCGGCAGAAAATTAATAAATGTCTCCCTGCATATTCCTAAAAGTAGAATTACGTTCGTGGGGTTTTCAGACAACAAATTAAACACAGCATTCAATAGTATTGTGACACGAGCTCTGTGTTGGGATCAAAATGTTTTTACCTGACATTTCTGAGTCTCCTTGCCCCAGCTGTCATGTGAGGAAGGGGAGATGGTGAAATCAAAACTGTTAGCAGCAGGGGCAAGTGCTAAATCAGATATTTAGGACAATAGGATCATCATCTGCAAAAGAATTTCTTTTTATCTCATGATTGTGTTTCACAGAGAGAGGCCAAACACTCAAGGAGAGCTTCTGCCCCAGTCCATATGCACATTTCCTGTCCTCCTTCACCCCAGGAGCAGGTGCAAATCTGGACTGAAGTGAGGTGCTAATACACTAGGACAGAAACTGCTCAGCTGAAACAAAGCAATACATCTTACCTTCTCAAGTTCCACTGCATAATGAATTTCTTATTAAGGCTTCATAGAATGGTGTGGGTTGGGCTGGAAGGGACCTTAAAGATCATCTCGTTCCACCCCCTGCCATGGGCAGGGAGAGCTTCCACTATCCCAGGTTGCTCCAAACCCTGTCCAACCTGGTCTTGGACACTTCCAGGGATGGGGCATCCACAGCTTCTCTGGGCAACCTGTGCCAGGGCCTCACCACCTTCATTAGGAAGAATTTATTCCCACTATTTAATCTAAACCTGCCCTCTTTCAATGTAAAGCCATTACCCCTCACTTACCAGATAACCACCTGTAATTGGATTATTACATTCTAAAATGAAATGCCTGTCCTGTTAGCCTTTCAATAGATTTTCTAATAGGCGGCAGATCAGTTTATCTGCATTCTTCACTTTTACAGCCTTGCATTTCACAATTTGGTGACCCTTTGGGAGATTCAGCTTTGGTAATAACCCACTGAATGGGGAATTGTGGAGGAGCGTTATGTAATAAGTGGCTACAGGCCACAAGATGTCAAATTTCAAAAGCCTGACTTTATTCCCGATGTAATTCTGTCAGTTTCAATGGTTTGTGCCAGGACTGTTTGTTTTTGAACCTGAATGTACAAAAGGAAAGCTGTAATTTGCAGTCTCCGGTGAACAGTAAAGGATGTGGGCCCTATATTAAGATATATAATAGATGCTTGGATTTTGGTCAGTAGGCAGTATTTTAAAAGTGAATTGGTTCAACTGTTAATGTAAATGGAGGGGGATTATGAGAAGTAGGGATTTGTATGCAGCTCTTGGGAACCAACATCGCAAGGCTGCTGTTTCTCACCCAGATCTCTTATTTTATAAGCGCCAGGTTTCGCATACAAACGCTTTCTCTAATCATAAGTGTTTACAGCTGCCTCGAAGGCATAATTGAGCAGTACCGCCCAGCTAGCGCGGAGCAGCGCTCCTCGCCCAGCCGGTGCCCGTCACTGGGCGCGCTACGGCGCTCCGGGGCACAGAGCGGCTCCTGAAGCAGCGGCAGACAGCGGGACCCGAAGAAGCACGGGCAGAGCCGGTCCGTCCCGGGAGGCAGACGCGGGGCGCAGCCCGGCAGGGGCCGGTCCCGGCCGCGCTCCCCCCGCTCGGCACCGCCGCCGGCCCC
>VZTG01002057.1:0-12252 GCA_013397845.1 Melanocharis versteri | reverse complement strand
ATGCCCCGGGCGGGTGCCCGGCCCCGGCGGCCCCTCCGCGTGCCGGGGCAGCGGGGCCGGCCTCAGTGCGCGCCGCTGCCCGCCCCGCGCTCGGGGAGAGGAGGGAGCACGCCGGGGTGGGATCCATGATGCCATCCCTGGCGCAGCAGCGCTTTACCCACCCGCTGCCGGGAGACACGGCGCCTCCGGCAGCCGGAGCTGCCCGCGTCCCGTCCGTGCCCAACAGCCGCATCCTTCGGTGCCATCGTCGCTTTCCCTTTAAAACTCCTGGAATGCGACATTCAAGGCGAGCCACATTACAGCCTTAAAAGATTAGTCAGACAAGAAGACATTTGCAGGATATATCCCCTATGTCATCTAATGGGCAATGGAAAGAATCGTCACAAACCACTTGTCTCAGAGCCTTTAAAAATTAAATTACTTATGTTATTGATGTCTTCCTTTCCCTCTGAACAGTACGGATGCTTATTTTCTGGAACAAGCAGTCAGGTGGGATGCACCTAAATCCAACTTTTGTTCTTATTGACATCCCCCATGGGAGGAGAGGGATTTCAGCTCCTACAATGCTGCTGTTGAATATTGTATCAGTTTCATGTTGTTACCACATGCTCCCTCATAATGATGTTTGGCAGGTTTTAATATACCTATGAGGTATACTAATAGAGTAATTATTTTTATTCTAACTGATCCACAAGTATTTAGGCACTTATTACCTATTATTATCTACCTAGGAGACATTTCTCTTCCTCACTGCAATTCATTAGGTTATTTATCACAGTGCTTTTAAGACAAACTGGGGGCCCCGGGGAGGATTACCAGCCTGCACAGCAGTATTGCTTATCCCACTCCTCCTGCACAGGCAGCTGCCCTGCTCTGTGTGCAGTTAACATGCAGACTCTGAAAGGATAACTGCAGTGCTTAAATTTATGTGCTGTTTTCTCCTTGGCCACATCGCACAGGACAATCACAGAGTAATTATTGGTTTTGAGGCAAAGCACTTTTCAATTTCAAAGCAGCAAGGAATTACTTTGTGCTCCAGGTGCTGCAGAAGGTTCTGTGCACAGCTGGGTCAGGCAGGCACCATGAGGCTCTTCCTGGAGCACTGGCTCCTGCAGTGTGGGCACTGCTGCTCAGCAGCTTCCACCTGTACTCAGTGACTGTGTCAGGTCTCAGCAGCTGGCTGGGCTTGCTTGGTGTGAAAGAGAAGTCAAGACTGTCTTGAACAAGACAGTGCAAAGGGTTGGCATTGATACATGGTCCACTCCATGCTTTTAATGGCAATAGTGGCTTTCTTGCTTAACCCTGTAAGGTGCTGGGATTTTTTTAGGTTTTGTAGTTCGTTTGGTTTTTTTTAAAAAGTTCAGGAATTTTGACTCTGACAGCCTCTTGTGTTTGTTTCTGTGAAGCACCCAAGTGTAGTGTTGAGTCCCCTGTAACATTCAGCACCATTTGATGTGCTTTTGTGTATCAGTGCAGTGCTCCTGTGAGACTTCATTCTGCGCTCTGCTTTAAGCTCAGAAGGAAACACAGCTGCACACAAAACTGTCTGTACATAGTGAAGCTGGTCAGCATGACCTGGCATTTCCCAGAACAAATTAAACCTCTGGGATCACTGAGACTGCAGGAATCTGTCTGTGGCCAGAATAAAGATGAAGGTTGGGGGGGGTGTTGGAGGAACACCTGTACTCCTGAGGAAGCAAAGATTTTTCGTAGTTTGAAATAATAACTGAATCAAAGGTGGAAGGACAGCACAACTGCCTGCCCTACAAACTACTGCCCTGTGTCCCCAGATCTTTGGGCAGCTTCTGTCTCTGTCCAGTCCCTGAATTTTAGCTGGAGTTTTGCAGGGTCTAAATTAAGTCAAACCCAATGGGGCTGTATTGTGGCAGCTCAGGCACACAGGCCGAGGCAAATCGATACAAGCTGCACTTGAAAGGCTAAAATGGGATGTGCTCCAACTGTGAAAAGATCCCAAGGACTGCTGCAGAGGGTTGCAGTAGATTACACCTTACTGATGCTGGAGGAGGCAGAAGAAAGTGCTGAGTGGCCTCTCTGCACCTTCCCAAGGGTTTGTCCTTTGGAGTCCTTAAATAAGAAATGTTACGCCATGGCTCAGAACCGCCACTGATAACTAATCATGCAAAGCAAACTGTGACATAAAGATGAGGTACTAAAATGACAACTGTTCTGGCATGGGTGGTGCACGAGTAGCAATGGCAAAGATAAATCTGTATGGAAACAGCAGCCCCAGCATGGCAAACAGCACTGTTGGGATTCCCACTGTCTGCCTCCCTATGCCTAACAGAAGTGCCCTCCACCTTGGTGGAATTAAAAAGCTTTCTAGGCTAGATTTTCACTAGGTCAGTGAAATAAAAAGGATTTTGCAGACAGCTTTCTCTGCAAACCAGAAAACATTAGTGGAGCACATGGAACAGGGGAAGAGCTGGAGGCAGCACATAGGCTGGTCATTGTTTAGTTCGCAGCATCCAGCAGCTTGAGCTGCAGCAGCAGCAGCAGACAGTGTTTGGAAAGAACAGAAGGACCAATCCCAAATCCATCGTTCCCAAATCATGCCCTGAAGTCTGCAAGGCCACATGGTGAATGATGGTGGGGGTATCTCTCCTGCCTGGCCCCCTGTCTCAGCTGTTTGACAGCCTGGTACAGGCAGTCCTGCTCACCCAGGGGGAGAGGTGGCATATAAAGAGCAGCTCAGTGAAACAGCTCTCATCAAAGCTGGGCTTCATCACAACACCCTGGTAATCAGTAGTCCAGTGCTTTTGTTTTGGTTTCTAGCCTGTACATTAGTTGTACTCCCACTTGCTCCATCTCTCATCACCACAGGGGTTAAACTGTCCCAGCAGGCCACAAGCCTCCCTCTCCACACTGCACTGATTCAAACCTTCCCCTGCAGACACATCCCCACACATTACAAAAGAAACGCCTTTTCTCGGGCTCTATTAACCAATTTTGAGGAAGAGCAAAGAAACAGTTGAAAAAGCAGTGATTTATATGATCAAAGCACCGGGGCAACCCGCATGCAAAAAGCTGCTTCTTAATTCTTCCTAGAGTGAGTGAGAGGTAAAGAAAGAGCAGTACACAAAAAGCAGCCCTTCCCTTTTGATCCCTACTGTTTTAAAGCCTGCGTGCTACTCAGGAGGCCTTTCTCTTTCACAACCCCCACGGTTTAGTGCTTCAAGTACCACTGGGCCATTTCTACTTACGGAGATCAAAAATCTCACCTCTAGGTTGTAAGAATGGAGGACAAAACAGAACCTAAAGAGAGCGTGGTCACTGGGTTCTGGGTTTGGAGGCTACTTTTCCTCCACTGCAGATCCTTGCAGTCCCAAAATAACCTGACAACTGCTGCTGTCTAGGCACAAGGTGAGGAGGAGAAGGGTGCAGCAGCAAGGATGAAGATTACTGTCTCCAGCAGCAACAGTCAGTCTTGCATGTTCATCCCCAGCAGCAGGTGGATGTCACACTGCACGGGGTGCAAAGGGGAAGACAGTCACTAGTCTTGTCACTTGACATCTTAAACTAAATAACATTAAAAACAGGTCATTCTTCTTCTTCAGGCTTTGATCAGATTGACTCCACTCATGACTCCAAGACTGATTTCTAGTCAAGTCACCAGACTGGTATTTGGGCTCGTGTTCTTTCTGACTCTTGGCTATGCAGCTGGAGATGGGAACATGTGTCCTGCAAGCTTAGAGGCAGAGCAGATTTAGTTAGCTGCACTTTCTCCACCAAAGGTTATAATATTCCTTTCTCGTTTTAAGTACCTCAGCTCCCAAAAGGAGCTAAGCTAAGCTGTCTCTGTTTTGCGCTGCCCTTCACTTTTGCCCCAGAGTTCTGGTTTTGCCCGAGGAAAATCTGAGTTCCAAATCAGAAATGCTGCTGTGGTGTGGGCCATGACTGTATCTGCCCTTATGTTCCAGATTCTGTGGGGAGCATTTCCTCAGTGCATGTAGGTGCCTCAAAAATAGTATTGACTACCCAGGCTGAGAGGAGAATGGTTTGACTTCCAGCCAAAATGAGGGTCTTGTGATCCAAAAGGACTGTGTTTGGGGGCCTGCCAAATCAGCAAATGATCTGCTATAAAGCATCGAGACAGAGTTGGCTGCACAGGCAGGCAGCACAGTCATTCATTGAAAGCTGGAGACACACTCCATTGCAGCAGGGAGACCAGTCAGCACAAGGATGAATGGTTAGGAATCAATGCCACCAGCATTCTTGAGGAAATTGGGCTTTATGTGGAGCAGCAGGTTCCAGTTCCTAGAAACTGCAGGGATGTAACTGATGGTTTTGTACCATTTTGCTGGTATTTTGCCCAGTAGCTGTGTCCTCCCTCTGGCTGTGCAGCAGAACAGAGGTCAGATTTAACTCTGCATTCATGCACATCTGGGATTCCCTGCTGAAAGGTTGCCTTCTTGGGGCATCGCTTGGCCAAAATCACCTTTCTTCAAAAGTGCTGCCTTATCCTGAGGCGTTGCAGGAAGGGAGCAGGAGCGCTGCCACCAGCACCAGGGGAGCTGCATGGGCACTCACCTGCTGCCTGAGCAGGCCCGAACAGCGCGGTGCAGAGAAGGCAGAAGGTGGCAGTTCAGGACAGCAAGAACAAACTGATTATAAACAAGATTTGCAATGCACATAGACAGCCCTGACACGGGCCTGGCTTTGCTTTCCAACAGCAGGAAGCTCTTCCATGGGACATTATCCATAATATGCTAAAAGGATCAAGTCCAAACTACGCATTCTAAAATAATACTCCACACTTATGCACTTTAAATTAGATATTTAAAAGAGGAATTCGCAGCTATTATAAATATAGCAAATAGCATGTTTGGGAAAAATGAAACTCAGAAAGGTTGTGATCAAAGATAAGCTTGACACATTAAAACAAGCCTATTTCTCTAGCCTGGGCATGGCTCAGGACTCAGTCTTACCCCTTGATCCTGTGCATAAGCAGATAGTAAAATGCGGTTATTGAACCATGCCAGGGTATGAAAATAAGATTGTCACATCTCGGTTAGTCACCTCTCCTTTTGCTACAGAAGCTGCCTGAATTGGTTGCCAGAGATACACGCACAAACAGAGCAGGCTTCTGTCTTCCTCTGAGCAACAAGACAGCTCAGTTGGCTGCTGCTGCAGCATCCAGAAAGTCCTAATGGCAAGGGCATTAGTGAGGCCTGTTTGTGACGAGGGGTGCAGAGAAGCAGAGGGAAAGCTGAGAAGGGAGCTGGCAGCTGAACTAAGCAGACCCTGTAATGCTGTTCTTTGGTGCTCTCGAAAGGTGCTGCCCCTTTCTCAGCGCAGTCTCTGCTCCCGTTTCTCAGATGACCCTTGGCTGACTTATTCTTGGAGCAGCAATGCCTTCTCAGACATCATCATGCAGCTTTAAAGCACTTTCCCCCATCTGAAGGAAAATCATCAGCATAAGCACCTGCCAGCTGAGACGGTGTCTCCCTTTGGATGCCTTTCAGACTGAGTTGCCACAGCTGTGCAGCACAGCACACACTGGCACACATGCCTGCTGCTGAGAGAGCCACAGCCAAGCACGGGAACATCAGCAGGCTCTCTGCATGTGTGAGGGCCACTCACCAGACCAAGCTGTCTTACATTGTAAGTGGTCAGTGGGCTATCATGCAAAAAGTCACCCTGACTTCTTCTTATCCAGGAGGGAAGCATCGATGACCACCAGGAGAGAGCACATTTTGTAGGAATAAAAGAAGAGTTAAGTCAGGGAATCCAGCTAGCCCAGTCTATACCCTGTTCCATCTTTCAGTCTGGGCTTTCTGAGAGAGACAGGCTGCTAGGCTCAGTTCTTTTATTCTCAGTATGCCTCAGACAAGTTCAACCTAGCAAGCTGATTGTGTCCCACCTTGCCTTCTGGCTTTGCAACCACTCTGAGAAGTACCCTATGACAGTGTTGTCTTTTATGAGTTCTTCTGTCTTGACAATCTCATTTCAGACAAGAGTATCGCCCATGGACTGGAGCAAAACCATCCAAGCCTATAAAGTCAAAACAAGGCTTCATTATCCCAGAAGACCATTTTGTTCAAGAGACAAGCTACAAGGCAGACTTTAAGGTAATTAGGGGTTTTTAAAAATCCTAAAGTCAATGTGTGTAATGCCCAAAGTAGACATCAGGAACTCCTCATATTTGATTGCTGTGGTGCATGTAGGATAAAGCCACATCCTTGTTGACTGCTGTTTTGTCACTGCCCATTAGGTAATGTGGCCATCTCTTGCCTTCAGAAAGGCATGCTAGACAATGTCATACTGTAACTGATCAAAATTCAACCCAAGACCAAGATTTTAAACTGCATGACAGGAAGTTCAGGATTTACGAGTCCCTCAGTTGGATACGTTAGGTACAAGGAGTGTGTCATCACCTCTATGTGTGTAAGGTGGTATTAACACCTTCTGCACTAACTTGGAGCAGTCAGTGTGCACTAGCACTAGGGATGCAGAGTGAGATTCAACCTCTGGGCACAGGTGTTTGTTTGCCTGGGAGTCTTTGCAGGTCACTCCCTAAGGAACAGCACCTGCCCAGAGAGCACAAAACTCCCCCTTGCTGGTGTGGGCAGAAGCTGCCCCCACTGTGAATGCCAAGGAGGACATAGCTGCGATGAACAGAGAAGCTGCACAGCTCTGAGACTTCCTTAGGGCTGAGACTTCCTGTGAGTTTTTACAATTTTTTCTGTGAGTTTCTCTATGCCAGCAAAGATAATTTTCTTATTTTGAAATACATGTGCTACTTGGAAAATTCCATGAGGAAACATTCTGTACTCAGCATTTTCCCTGACAGGGCCCCCCACACTCCCCATCCCCACAAGAAAGGAAAGTGCACACTGACAAGGCTCTGTTGTAGCTGCTTTTTGCATCAGGCCACCAAAGAGAACAGCACCTCCCAGCCAACCACGGGAGTTGTCCACAGGCTGCACTGAATGACTCAGAACGCAGAGCCAGGGCTGAACTCCCCAGCCGCAGTGTGCCGTGCCAGTAGAGGTAACAGCAGCTACTCCAGGGCCACATGTAAAAAGTAAATCTTTGCCTTGGAGGAGACAAGGAAGAAATGTTTAATCAGCAGACAGTCAAGTGCCTCCTCCGCAGAGGATTGCTGGCACACTGCTGCGACAAGGCTCACGACGGGTATAGCCAGCTCTGCTGAAAGTGGGACAGTGACCTCAGGCAAAACAGAACTTGCAAACCTCACCAAAACTTCCTCCTTGCTCTGGAGAGTCTGGGCTCTTTACTGAGGTGCAGCAATGAGGATAGACCTTGCTATTAACCCTTAAACCTTGTATTTGACCCTTGTTAATTTAATTTTGCATTTTGACTCTAGTGGGCCAAAATACAGTGTTTTCCAATTTGTCAGATAGGATGCAAAGAAGGGGGTCCCAGATAAACCCCTGAGGGTCCCTATCCCAGTTCTCGAGGAAGGGAAAGACTAGAATCCCAGACACAAACATGTGCTACCAAGGACACTGCACTTTGAACCATGCAAGCAAAGGCCCCACGTCCTGGAGCCCCAGGGCACCATCGCGGCCTCTCTAACAGACAGCATGGCAACGGTGTAGTCAGGAATGAAGATGGTGCCAAGGAGCCACCAGTTCAAAGAGAAGTCAGACTGTCCCTGGTTCACACCTGGCCGTTAGGACTTTCCCTGAAGCCCCTGGATTTGCCTGATGTGTGGGAATCAAGGTTATGGTATGTCCTGACAGCGTACATGTAGGCCTCAGGCTGCTGGGTCTCCCCAGCCACTGAGCTGTGCATATGCTGTTTGTGACATCTCACTTGTTCCTTAGTGTGTCAGATACATCCCCAGAGGAATGGAAAAATCAGAACAATGAAACAACATCAACCAGAGATCAATAGCTTTCCCTATTTCCCTATACTCTGTCTGTAGTTTTGCACTTCTTTCTCTGCTTGGATGGTGCCATCAGCATACCCAGCAGAGCTTTCTACCCTTTCATGTTTTATGGCCGGATTCACCCCGAGTCCTGGGCTGGATGCACATCTATGGCCAGTCCTATTTCAAATCCTCTGAGTTTTCAGCATTAAGGATGACAGAAGCATCCAGGTGTCCTTCATGCTTCAGTACAACTACAGCAGCTATGTACTGCATGAAATTCTGATCCCACAGACACCAGAGAAAGCAACCATTGTTATCTCTGCCTTTCCTCCAGGCATGAGAAGTTTCCATCCTTATCCAAGTCCCTGCAGTTTAACAGCCTGGCATGTCCAGTAACCAGTTTTTCTCCTTTCGGTCCTCCAGGTCTGCACCTCTATTCACGGCAGACATAGACTGTGGTCCCATAAAGCATTAAAATGGAACATTTTGATGGAGCCTGGATGGCATCCTCCAAAAGGTTAAGGACCAGACACACACCACTGTAACTCCTCTCACTTAAATCCAGCACTGTCCCGCAGTGAACTCACTGTGATGCTTGTAGAGTGTCTGCCAGCAGGGCTTTGTGAAGGGGCAGCTCTTCATCTTGCAGAGGCTGGGTCCAGCCAATGATTATCCCCACCACACCACACATTTCAAGGTCCAAGGGCTGGGTTACAACTAAGCCCCTGCTCGCTGGCCCAGCATCACACCTGCCCTTGAATCACGCTGTACAGCAAGGCCAATCTCACTGAAGCCCAGCCAAGGGCCAACACCAAATGGTTACAAGGAGAGCAGATAGATCTTCACAACACCCCAGGCCCCTCAAACTCTCTAGATATAATTAGTTGTATCCTGTGTCATACTAATGTTTCTCTCCCTTCCTCACCCCACTAGATCCCAGAGGTGAAGACCAGGTTCTCCCCCAACCCTTCTGCCGTTTTCCAGGCGCCGTCACGGATCCTCAACGTGTGAACCTGGACCCTCCTCACACCCAGGCAGCTTAAACGTGGAGTTACTGTTAAGATGTATCACTATGCAATTTTCATGAGGAGTGTTAAGATCAAAGAACCGGTGTTATCAAAAGCAGCTCCAGTGATTAATGATATGCACACACACTTTCTGTTAACACAACAAACCGCAAAGTGCTTGGTTCAGAACTGGCAAAACACGCTGCGAGGAGTGACCTAGTTTTTCACAGGAGCAGGTTCATTACTATGCCAGCTGGCGTCACATTAGGAGATTGACTTTGGGCAGCAAAGGCAGGATTTCAGGCAACATCCCTACGCAGAAATACACAGGGTAGGAGGCAAAGCAATCGCAAGCAGGATGGATAATTAAAACCCAAACCAGTTTTATTTAGCAGCACCCTCTAAGTAGGCCACTGAAAGACAGGGAGTAGTCTGGCTGACTTGTGAGCTTCTTGAGGGGCTTTGGGAGTAGGACCTCAAATGGCATCACCAGAAAGCACAGCTTCAAAGGGGCTGGTCTGAACTTCCAGGGTTGTTTTAGAAGCTGGAGGAAGCCAGTGTCATTGAACTCTAAAATAAATCTGGCACATGCAGTGTCTTGGGCCTTCACGGCTAGGAAGCTGGATATTTCCAAAATTGGAGAGCTGATGCAGGAGCAAGAGGGGACCGAACGCCAGGAGACAGCCCTGACAGCCGTGCACCAGACTGGTTTGGAGAGGAGTGCATGGATACAGCCAGGCACCCACCAGACTCCTCCAGAGGATCTGAGATACTTACGTAATTTGTATAGCTGTTAGGGTGAGTGTAAATATTGTACATGGATTTTACCTAAAGCAATTTGTGATCCTTTAATGAAAAGGATATGCTTATACTTTTAATAAATGTTAACTCTTTGCATATGCAAGGTGGAAAAAAATTGCCTTGAAATTCCTAAATTATTGCCTGTACATTGGTAATGCTAATGCTAGGAACAACCACAAGCGAATGTTACTTAGAAACTCTTCCTAAAGCAAAATGTAATGTAGAATGTAAGCCATCTGTCATTTTTAAGATAGGCCATTTCAAGTGTCATTGTTCTGAAGCTGATTTTTTTAGACTGCTGCGCATTTAACTCTTNCTGTTGTTGTTTATATTAATAAAGAACTGTTATTCTTTTTCCTCATATCATTGCCTAAAAGCTCCTCAATTTCAGAATTATACTCCTGTCTTTTCAAACCAAGACACTGAGGTACACGTGTTTTAAGAAACCATTTTTTTAGCCTTTGTTCATCAAGACTTTACAATTTCTATTTCAAGAACTTATGCAATATAATTAGTCTACTGCTTATTTAATGGATTTACTAATTATTTTGGAAAAAAAAAAAGAGAAACTTTCACTTTGTGTTTGCAACACATGTGTGTTGTCCAGAACAAAGGGAAACTACCCTCAGACATGAACAGTAATCAGATATTCATTCAACTGTAATGACACAGACTTCTAACACAGGAGGATTTTTTCTTAACCTTCTTACTAGCTGAAGTCCAAGGCCGATTTAATGAACTTCGGGGATTCTGCAAAAACGCACGCATTGCTGATAATTCCCATAAGAACAATTTTTGAGCTGCTGGCATGTGAACTGTACTTGGAATACATGCAGACAACATCTTCTCACTGCATTTATGTGAGAATTTAATGGTGCCATCCCTGTTCACTATAGTGGGGACTGAACACAACCACCAGAATAGGGAACACCTGCAGTAAGCTGCATTTGGCTGGGACAAGGGATGGCTCTTCCCACACTCATCCTTGGAGAAACTTGCAGTAATCCCAGTGCTTGCCAAAATAATTTTTCAGGAGATTCATTTTTCAGGAAATTCATTTGAAACATTCAAACTGTGCTAAAAGTTTTGCATGTTAGATGTTTCTAAGAGTTCAATCTGCTTGTTTAATCTCTTTATAAAAATGTTTTTAACAGTTTTGTTCAAACAATTTAAGTTCATTTCAATCCTGGACTTTATTAACAGCAGGGGAAAAAAAAAGAAAAAAGGAAATTGTCTATTAGCTCTTCTTAATTGACTGTATTTCTTAAAAATGACCCAGGTGTAAACAAATTGGTAATATAATAAGCTTGTATTTTATCAAATGGACTGGATTTAATTTAATAAATTAAAATGTATTTTGGCTATTGGTTCCCTCCCATATATTTTTTTTTTTTTTGCTGCTGTTGTAAAATACAACGCTCAGGTATTCAACCTTGTGGTACAATGTCTGTCTCACCAGCTTCAGATACAACCAGCTTCCCTAGAAAGTGCGATAGCTCTTCTAGCTATGCCTCAAAAGACTTCCAGGAGAAAGCCAAAGGCTCACAAGCTGCTGCTCAATGTACATGAGCAATGAACAGAAGGAAAACTGAGCAGGTCCAGGAGCTGTAAGGTCCAGGGTGATGCCACTGGCTGTCGGTGCCTGCTACTTGCCTGATTTTGTGTGGAAAACGCCTGCCTCAGCCAAATTGAAAGGTATCACACCAAGCTCCTCTGAAGAAGCCAAATCTACACAAGTTTTGCAGGCTTCAGAGAGTCGTGATGCCAGGATTGCTTCCAGCACTGCTCTTACACTATTATTTGTCTTCCCAATTGCTCTGGGCCCATGTCCAAGTCCCTCAAGGATTTTTGACTGTGAATCACACTGCAAGTAAGGGTTATTTGACACATCAAGAGATGTCCTTTAAAAAGAAAGGGCTTACACCTGTAACTTTAGGATTTACTACCTCTAAGGTGACACTGAAGCTGCTTGTTTTGTTTAATCCTGCTGACACCTGGCCCGTTGGGATGCTGAAGGTGAGTTTTGTGTCAGGGAGCGGTGAATATGTGCACTGCCACATGCTCAAATTAAGGTTTGGTGTGGGAAATACACCATTGCTCAGGAGAGTTCGTGTTGTGAACTTAGAAAATCCACAAGCAGCACATTGCTCATTTGCTTGATTTCATAAATTGCATGTTTCTCTCTGCATTGCACTAATTTCTTTGAGAGTGAACATATCAGCTCCACCTTACTCTTATCCATTTCCTCTGCCTTGGCCACTGCAGAAATGACTGATCCTAAGGATCAACCTGGTTTGCCACAAATGTATTGCTGGTGCCATGCAGCCCAGAGAGGCTGTGTTTACTTTAGCACTAACACGAACTTCCGCAGCATTTCCAAAGACAACGGCGCGTCAGTCTGCTCGCAGACACCCACGGCTCCTCCCCACAGGGCGGGGAGAACACAGAAGTTTGGTAACTTCGCTTAGCTCGGTTCGTGTCCGTGCCAAGCGCCGGTGCCCAGCGCTGGCGGGGGGCGGTGGGGTCTTTGAGGGGAGGGAGCTGTGGAGGAGTCTCTATGGGGGGGTCTCTGAAGGGAGGGAGCTG
>VZTG01002040.1:59145-290715 GCA_013397845.1 Melanocharis versteri | reverse complement strand
GGGCCATGGCGCGGCCTGTGCTGCGCTCCCCCGGCCGCGCCCGGAACTGCAGCCCCGGGGCTGCGCCGGCCGCCGCCGCCGCCGGGCTCGATGTTTCAATAGCGCTTCGGCGGCTCTTCCGCGCGGCTCCAGAGTCTACATCTTTGTCCCTTTCTGTGGGGAAAGGAGGCTCTAAGGGTACCCCGCTGCAGCCCCCTCGCACCAGTCACAGATGGTCCGGTGCGTTTAGATCCAGCCTGGTCCCTGCAAATCGCTCCATTATCACTTTGGATTTGATGGCTTCACGGGCAGTGAGGGCTTCAGAGGGAGCCAGTGGCACAAGATCAAGTTGTACCTATTTGTGCGCAACTGGCAAAGAGATAATACCAATAATTTTAATTTAAAAATGCAAATATGGAATTTTACCACAGATTTGGAGAAGTCGTGAAATACTTTCTCATCCAGCATCTAAATTTAAGCCAGTGTTAGAATTCAGTCACTCTTAGGAAATATGCAGAGGTAGTTCTGTATAATTCTGTATAAGAAGAAGAAAATTAAATATTTCTTCTTTGAAATAAGGTGTTTATGTGAACACATGCAAAATTTCAGGGAACCAACCCCAACACTCTCAGTAGAAATGCACTTGCTAAATCTTAAAATTAATAGCTTCAAGAGAGTTTGCTACACTGTGTCGGGTGGGTTTCTTCTTATTTCCTCTGCTTTCTCTTGGCTATTACTTACATAGTATGTAAAAATAGTCAGGTATTTTCTTTCCTGTATTCTTTCCTCTACAGATAACCAGCTGACTCACTTGTCCATAAAAATCTCAGCTATTTTCACTCAGTTTGAGCTGTGTTTGGTAGATCATTCTCATAAACATAAACCATACCAGAGACAAAATGGTATTTGTTTTGCTTTCTTATGGTTTCTTATATTTTGTTACATTTGAAATAAACAAAAATAATTTGCTAGAATACTCTGCGAACTAAGTAAAATTAAACTCTCCTTGTTAAAATACATAACCAATACTCTGTGATATGCATGATTCTTTTTTATGATGTTTGTGTACTTGTCCTGTGTCTGGTGATGTTAAACAGGGCTTCTGATTACCACTAAGAATTAGCAAAATTGCTGTTATACACAGAAATTTTAGAAATTTTCAGTTACACTGAAAGTTATTTAACAACCAACTGCCCCCCAAAATAAAAAGCAGATTTTTTGTTAAATATATGAAACAGGTTTTTGTTATTTTTTGAGGAGAATTCCCAAAGAAGTTTATACTTCGGGAATTCTATTTTTCTAATTCTATTTATGTTTATAGTTGTTTCTCTCTAGCATTTTATTTATATATTTACATACATAAAAATAAATATATGTGTGTGTGCTTGTATAACAACAATCAGGTTGTGAGTCTTCTTGGCTCCCTTTCTCAATAGTCAGGTAGAGTGCTTCTAGTAGCCATTGCGAATGAAATATTCCAAGTAGCTCATTGATCATGCCCAAATATTTACTTAGGGCTCATGTCTAGTTCTTGAATGGCTGTCAATATAATTTGGTACCATTGTGGAATTTTCTAAATTGTGTCTGTATATAGCAAGATCAACCGTTGCCTCTTGCCTACCTTCTACAAAAATCCCTGTGATTTATTCTCTCAAAATACAGCCATATATCCAGCAAACAAAGGAAGCAACTCTTCATTCAGCCAATAAAGCTGCATACGTTTCTACTCTTTCAGAAATATACCTTGCTCTTCTATCACATCTTCAGAGTAATAAACTGTGCAGCAACCCTTTGATGTAGGTAATAACATTTGACCTTGCAACACAGTACGTTCCCTTGTGCAAATGAAGACAAACTTAACACGTTGATGTTGTGGCTGTTGTTCATTAAAAAATCACAAACACACACACACAAAATTGGTGTGTAGGATAACACACTTATATCCAGTGCCTTCTTTTGGTAAAAGTCTGGAGTGAAGATGGTTGTGGTGAGATTGTCACCTTTAAAATAATGTGGGAGTGAATTTGGTGCTGCCTTAAGAGGCTGTAAATGGGAAAGAATCTATTCCATCCAGTGTATAGAGTGCTTTTAAAATCAATCTATTTCTAGAAACTAAATTGTCCTGGGACCAGCTCTTGATATAAAAATTCATAGAAACCTGTTTTTCCGAGTGTGGTAACTTCTTGCCATAGTGCTGTAGTGTTAGAATTCACATTGGCCAGGTTGTTCTGTAAATTAAACAGTGACAGCTTCCCTCGGGGGAACAGCCAATGTATTTATGATGATGTGCTGATTACACAAAATACACTGCAAGCAGAAAACAGCTGCAGAGAACAAACCTCTTAAAAGAATACAATTACAAATAGCACCCTCAGTATTTCTAGTGGTGAGAGCAAAATACAGCATGCTAATGCAGGCTTGTAGTTTGCTTCCGAAGAAGAAAAGGGATCTACAAAGAAGAGGCTGAAGTATGGTTGGATGCACACACAATGCCAATGTGGAGCGGCACATAATCCCCTCCTGAAGGTGAAGGGCAAGAACACACCCCAGGCCTGCTTTTTGGCTGTCCTTGTTGCTTAAAATTCCTGTGACTGCAACTCCAACAGCACTGGCTGGTGAGGTGTTGGGGCTCTCTGGCTTGTCGGTGGTTTGACTGCTGTGGTCCATACCCTATGTCCTGGTTAAGAGCTGAGATGTGATTAGATGACTAATTTATGCTACCAGTGTGACCATTCTGAAACAGATTGTATGAGGTACTGTAGGGGAAAAAAAAGGCCCTGGTTTAAAGCTGAGCTTTCTTTTGCTTCTAATTATTGCTTTGAGGGAACTTTTGGAAATAAATTCCAATTGTTGTTTGCAGTAGCCTCCAGTGTTTTGTTTTTAAAAGGTTCCTGTTTTGTATGTGTAGGGCAAGGTCCTGTACAGTCCAGTTGGGGATAAGATGAAACTTGAAACATAATATTACTGGAAGGTGGTGGAGGTGGGACTGTGGTCATAGGCTTAGGACACAGATGTCTGAAGAGAAAGAGGTCTTCACCAGGAAACAAAAAATGAGAAGTAACTGGAATTGCTTTGTGTAGTGCGGCTGTATGCAAGAGAGTTGTGATAAGGACCACTGTGATGGGATTTTCTGTGAGGGCTTGTTGAAAATGAGGAGTATGTGGCAGTGGTGGCTCCCACAGCTGCTAATATCTCACTTTGGAGGGTTGCAAAAGCAAAAAACCCCCGCAACTCCACAGCACATTCTTTTTCTTTGTCTGAGGTGATCTGTCACACTTAAATCGTTAAAATATAACATTCTTCTTATGGCTATGCCATGTATGTATGTGGGAGAGTGAAAATACAGAGAATGCCCTTTCCCTCCACTTTTCAGAGTCACTGATAGATAAGTATGATGCCTTTTAAAAGTCTGGAGTTTCTGGTGTCTGGTGTCTTTGTTATGTTCCGGGACCGTATCAGTAAAATATATTTCAAATACTGGCAAAAAATTACCTGCTTAAAATGAAGAAATGTGGTCCTTTCAACATATAGATCTGATTTTAAAGCAGATGATGTAAAAGCATTGGCGCTCTAATTTGGAAGGACTTAATTCACTTGCTTAAAAGAAGTATCAGGTTTTCCATCTATGGATTGCTAGCATGTACTAATAGACTGTTATTCATCTGTCTGTATTTTCTTTAAATGGTTTTTGAGCCTCTGTGTGTTGTCCTGCTCTGCTGACATGTATCCCATGTGGCAAGAGGGAGTTTTGTATAATCACCCTGCTTTAATCAATAGAATAATTGATAAACCAGATAAGATTTAAACTGATTACCTCCCCGAGTAGAACTCCCCAAGGGCCTTGGACTCTCTTAATTTTGACATGTATGTTGTGTACCCCGTGGATGAAGTGCAGTTTGAATTATCTGTTTTTATTTGCTTAATGATGGGGAGGGTGTTAAAGTCAAATGTTTAATTAACCCAGCAATGGGCTGCGCTGTCACTTACACACACATCCAGCTGATTGAGATATCTCACCGAGAATACTGAATAGGAATGATAATGTGGCACTGAGACGGAAGATTGCTTTTTCAATCCATTTGCTGGGTCACTGCTTTGAATGTCTTACTGGATGAAAGGCACTCAGCCTGGAAAAAAAATTCAGCATTTAAGTACATTTTGCTTTCCTGGCCCCTTTCCACCAAGAAGTTAAATAAAACAGATATGCTGTAGGTTTAATAAGCCATTCATGTTGTAGCAAAAAAGCTGCAACTACTGGATCTCGATAGGCGGTGGTCTAAAGCCATATAATTTCCTATAGGAACAAAATGTTTGCCAGCCCCAAGGTATCTGAAGGTGAGAACCTTTATCTTTCCTTCTTTGGTTGCTTGGCTACTCACCCCGTTTGATGATCTCCAAAGCAGGTCCAACTCTTCTTCCTTACCCAGTGCAGTGAAATTTAAAGTAATATTTTGTAACTCCTTTTTCTAGTTCAAGAAAATGGTGTTTCAGAGTTGGAATTATTTTGCAATGGTAGAACCTAATAGTGAGCTGGTAAATTTAAATGTTGCAGGAGGGGCTTTTGTGTTGCCACATTTAAATTTGCTCTAGCCAAATCGGGAGAACCCAAAGGTTTGTTTCTTGAGTGGCAGCTGCTAAAAGGCTGCAGTGCGTGCTAGCCAGACATTATAATGTGCAGTGCCTAATCTGTAACTTTTGATTCTTTTATTAGATGATTATAATTTTTTTTTTGCTTAATGTGATTGAACAATCACACCTTTCTTTTTCATATCAGCAGTGAGGTTTTTCAACAGCACTGTATGGATGTAAACACACCCTGTATTGGAAGCTAACTAAATTTGCCTCATAGTCCAGTGGTGTGATTGATGCTTCTTGTAATAAATGTAGCTTTGGAAGCTGGAAAAAGCACCGAAGCCTGACTGTATGGACTAATTACTACTGTGAGGCACATTGGGGAGGTGGAGCTGTGTTATCTGAACTGCTCCATGGTGACTCTGTAGGTACTTTGAACCTGTTCCAGGCTGAGAACCAAGTAGCTTTGGCTACAGGGTCCCCTGGCTCGCACTAAGACGAAGATCTGGATGCCTCCACATTCGGTGATGTAGACAGTATGCTGTGAATTCCCATCAGCCTGACACTGCAGTGAGATCACTGAGTAGCCGTTTCTTAACAAGTGAACTGCTTTTGTTCACTATTTTGGGGAGAAACTGTGCCTAAAAAGTTCACAAGTTTTGTTCCCCTGTGCTGTCATTTTTTCTTTGGACAGACAATTTGTGCTTCATGCCTTTGTTTTGTATCTCATTTTCCCCTTTCCTGCAATAAAAAATAGGAAGGGAAAAACAACAAGTAAAGCATAAAACAGTACAGCGAGATGAGGATGGTGTGGTTGATTTAGGTGTTTGGGAGTGAGAATGCCACAGGCTCTGAGGAAGGGATGTGATAACAAGTGGAGGTATTTTGTCTGCTTGACAGGAAAGTTCAGAATGAGAGGTTTTGGAAAAACAAAATTATAATAATAAGTGTAGGTGATGACCAGGGATGAGAGGGGAAGGGGTTTTATAGTCAGACCAGTGAGACGGCATTGGTTCTTTGGGAGAAGTAGTTTGAAAAGTTAGAAAATAATGCTTGAAGAAGGACACGAAATCTTCAGCGAAACTAGACACTTTTACAACCAATTTCTAGGAGCACTTGCAGCTCCTATGCAGATGAAGCTCTAATAAATATTGTACAAAGAAAGTTAAACTGTATCTAGAGAATTTTAATAAATAAATAGTTTTTAAAAACTCTCCCTGGATTCGTTGGCTCTTGCTAACTCTTCTTAGTACTAGAAATATGTTTTTGACATGTATTTTGAATGTTGGCTTATATTCCAAGCCTGTAAAAGCTGACTTTGTGCTTCCCCCCCCCCCACCCTACATGTAGGGGAAAGAAATCAAGAAAACATCTTATTCCAGCATACAAAATCATTGATAAAAGCCTACAATTCATGGAAGGGAAGAATGCTATGAACTGTGAATAAGAGTGTATAATTTCAAACTTTAGTACTTTTACACTCTGGGATGAGTGTTGAAAATGAATTTTTGTGGAAGGAATGTAGCAAAATGAAAGCAACAAAGAAGTGAGAGCCAAGCCTGGATTGATTCAGTTCTTCTCTAAAAGGCTTCTGTTGCATGCAAAATCCTTCTTCCTGAAGTATGTGTGGCACAATTCAGCAGTCTGGCAGAGAAATTTAACCCCAGCTGAAACTGTTATAAAGGAATTTTAACATGAATTTAAAAGATGGGAGAAATTATTAATGTTGCCCTGAAGAATTAGAAAGGGAAGAATATTGTTTTGTTCAATGTGAGGAGCAGATGTACAAGGGTAAGTCACTAGGAAGAGACAAACCAAAGCACAGAGATAGTAAGATTCAGAACGAGTCCTGACACCAGTGTTACATAGGTGATCTGGTTGAATATTTGGAAGTATACCCATATTATGTGTATTGTGAGGTTAATTGGATGTTTTCATCAATGCTTTTTTGGGAATATGTGCTTTCTGTTCCTTAAAAAGATGTAGATAGCTTTGAACTACATAAAATCTTGGAGTACAAGATGTACGCTATAAAATCATGCATAGAAAGTGCTAGCTATAAAAACATGTGTATACCTGTGAAGGTGCTGATCAATTTGTGCTATTTAGGAAAGGAAATTCTGAAACAGACCCGGCTGTGAGGAAATGCAAATAATAAAATTCAACTAGAGGTCCTTGAGGCTTCTTAAGCTCTAACCTTGTTATGAGGAATTGGGAAGTCGAACTGCCTAATGCAGATGTCTGTGAGTTACAAAAATAACCAGATGTCCTGATTAGCAGAAGCAAATGTTCTTCCCTTAATCCACGTGAAATTACATTCAAAGGCTCTCCGGATGTAATGTGTGTGTAAATAAGGCACCAACAAACATTGGAATAGAAAGGGCCATTGGCCAACTAGCTTGCAAGGCTTGAAAGCTTGAATATTAAGAACAAATTTGCTACTGCTGACTCTCTTAAATTCACAGAACAGAACCGTTAAGCAGGGCTGCTTCCTGGGAAACATGGAAAGCCTGTTCTCATTAGNCTCTCTCTCTCTCTCTCCCCCCCCTCCACCTTGAAAAATGTGGATGAAGCAAAGCTAGCTTTTTAAAATTCCCCTAAATGATTTGTTCCCAGCATCTGTATTTCAGGGGGAGGGGGGTGGCGATGGTGGTGGTGGTTGTTTTTTTTTAGCTACAACTAGATTTTTGCTGTTGGAAATGCATCTGTTCATCAGATCTTTGATATTTGTGCTGGTTTTTTGGTATTTTAATGTTAAACTGAATTTACCATTCTAGTAACACTGACTTCCCACACCATTAAATTACCCTTTATAGGCAACCAATAATTACTAAATTAAAGAATGTCATAAGAAACTTTTCTTTATGTTATGAAGTTCTGTTACCAAGTCTCATTGCTTTGAAAATTTATATTTTTCCAATTATTGATTTGAATGAAAAATAAAGAAAACCATGAAAGATCTATTCTACAGATGTGAAAAGCAGAATCTTGTCCTGGTTCTTGAAACTTTTGTTATCATCAGCAGCATTAACATTGAGGCAGACCAAAATAGGACTTGCGTGAACATGCATGTATGTGTCTAGCTGGAGGTGTAGTGTTGTACTTCCTGTTTCCACTGCTGTCAGAGCTTCAGTTTTAAGAATTTAAGTTATAGTAGGTACCTGAGCTGCTTGGGCATGAATTTCAACTTGTAAATGTTCCAGGTGGGGGTGAAGTCTCCATCACAGGGCATTTATAAATCTGTTGGAGGGAAAAAAAGCACCATGATTCTGTGCAGCTAGCAAGGTAATAGATATAATAAACAGGATAGACATGTGCATGCCAGTCTGTAAAGCAGGCACTGAACTGGAAAGCCTTTTAAGTTTATTCTCTTTCTTTTTCTATTATCAGTCAGTGCAAGGCGGGCTGCAGATTCTCTGCCCTCTCCTTCCGTCATTCTAATGCTCAGCCAAAACCCCTTGCAAAAGTACCATTTAACTTTAAACTTGTAAGAGCTGGGAAACTTGTCTGTGCCTTCATTCCAGGCTGAAGTCACCCCCTTGTGCCTACACATTGCAATTTATGGTGTTCTCTAAAAGGATCTAATCTCAGTGAATGTTCAGAGCAGCAAATGCTGAGGAGGAATGGGGTCTGATACTTATCTCTGCATTTTCATTGCTATGGATCTCCCTGTGTGTTATAGCTGTCATTTTTGTTTTATCTACTGAGCAGCAGAGAATTGCCTTCAAACTTGCAGCTTCCATACTTGTTCTTCTCAAAGAACATTACCAATCCTAAGGACTGGTTTTATATATTGTAGTGGCTAGCCAAATAAGTGTGAATTTGAATGTTTTGGGCCTCGTGATAGGAGAAAAAGGAAAAGCTATCCTTACACGTTTTCAGTGTATCTTAGACACTTATTTTTTTTAACAGTAATACTGCTTCAGGCTGACACTGGCTATGCCAGGATTCATCCTAGCACTGTTTGAAATGGCTGAGATATTTATAAACTGACAGACAGCATTTATAAAATGAGGATGCTGACAGTCCCTTAACGATAACAATGGGCTTGGACTCATCTATCACTTACAGAGGTTATTGGAAAGGGAACATAAGGCTTCTGTGTGCCTCTAGTCTTAGACTGGCACTTATTTCCACACATATCTCTCTCTTTCAGTCCTCTCTGGCTGACATTGGCATTAGGCAATTACAGCTAATTTCTCCATATCTTTACGTGATGATGCTTTGTCCTGTTTTCTGCAGGACAACTAACTTTGCAGCATCTTGGAGCAACACCATCTTTCTCCCAAATTCCCCCCTCCTAAACAAGAGGAACATCCTGACTTCTGGCAGGCTGCTGACTTGAATTGGAAGAGAAGAACAGTGTGCCCTGACTGACAGACTTAACCTGGGGCTGGGCAGGGGTTAAACAGGCCTTCTGCTTCCTTTTCCTTTCATACAGCACCAGTCTGCAGACAGAATGCTGATGTACCTCTTTATTCAGTGGCTCCCTCTTGACTGAGAGAGTACCCTTCTGTCCTTGGTGAGGAGGACCAAGTGCAGCGCAGGGACACTTCCAGGAACATGAAAAAGGATGTCAGTTATTTTCAATTTCTGATAATATGCTGTGTTCTTTCAATGCACTTAGGAGCTTGAGGGTCAGGTGGTATCAACAGTTTGCACTGGAAAAGGAGAAACGCACTATTTCACTGTTGTGTGCTAAAGCATCTATTTTAATGTGGCAGCAGAAATAGTGAGACAGCTATGTCTGGCATCCAGTTTGCCCTTGAAACATTTACGCTACTGTAACTGTTTGCACACTGTGTTCCCACTGTATTATTTGCTTAGAGACCTAAAATACCCAAGTAGATTTCCTACATGCAGTTGGATCTGCTGATACCACTAAAAGCACACCCTGCCCAGGCTTCTGTTCGAGCTGATGTATACGCATGCAATGGCTGGAGTGAGGCTTGACTGGCTTGAGGGGGTGTATTTATCAGGGAACTCGATTAAAATACAGACTGCACATGACATCAAATTTGTAATCATTTTTCCACAGCAAGCAAGCATTTTCTGTATTGGATGCAGGTGTTTAAAGCAATAGTGTGTTTTAAGGGCCAGTGCAGCACAAATTCTGGCCTTTGGGATAAAGACAAGTGTTTTGCCTGCATAAACAATATATTATTTTTTTTCCCCTCCCCGAGGTCCACACACACCTAGTTTCCCTCAAGCTCATCATCTCTGTCAGGTTAATCAATAGGCACCGTATGGCAGAGGGTCAGTAATCAGTGTCATCGTGCCTTTAAATCGTGTTGAAAATTTGCTTAAAGCCTGGGCCAATTAACATCGAGATGATGAATGGATGGGTAGATGGGAAGAGCCTGGCGCTCAGGGGCTTTGTGAGAAGGAGATGCTCAGCTGTTGAGCAGCAGACACCAGCGAATAAAATCAGCCATTCATGTGAGCTCAGTCCACCCACTCTTAATGATAATGTCAATCTAGCAAAATATATACACATTGGAGTTGTCATGAGTTCATAAATCAAAGGAGTTTGTCAAAGGCATTCAGATTAACGAGGCAGCAGCAATAACAAGTCAAATTTGCATAGAGAATTGCCCGAATCTCAGTAAATTATGATCCTGTTTTTCATTTGATTATTTGCTAATGTCTCAAGAGGGAGAATGATTATATTAGCATGCAAAATCTACTCCAGAAGTAGAAATCCGAGGTATAGCAGACCAGCACACGATGACAATTAATCAGTTTCTGCATACTAGCATAAACGCGCAAGGCCCAGAAATGAACTCCTTTTTTATTATTATTTCTCCTTGCTACTGATCCAAATGGTTCAGCTTGACAGAGACTTTATATTGCTTTAACAGTGTTCTGAATTGTGCCTGCAGGCAAGACATAGTTATGCAGCTATAACCAACCTATCCATCTGCCAACCAGATTGGAATTCTCCTATCCAAGGCTTCCATTAACCCCCACTGACAGCTCCAAACAGGATTAAGAATTTGAAAGCATAAAAAATAGTTGTGCTCTTCACATAGACACTCGCTTCTCCCCCACCCCCACCTCCACACACTTGAAAAAAAGGCTGTATCTGTACTCTTTTATAATTAGTGCAGGGCAGAACAGCATCAAAGAAAGCCTCCCCCAGTTGGCAGGGGTTTGATTTCCATCACGACGAGTGAGGCGGTACTAAAGGTAGCTCTGCCCAATTGGTAGTCCCTGGGAGTGCATTTCTCCATGTATTATATCTCATTCCCAGCAGTGCTTTGCTGGGCTGTGTACACAAAATACTGCATGTCATCTCCTGTCAAATGCTTCAGTCGGGGGATTTCGTATGCATTGCAGCATGTTGTTTTTAGTGGTGGAGGAGGCTTCATGGGGAGAGTTAAATAGTAATAATTTTGTAGTGGTCTTTAAGACAACCTGCCATGGAGTTGTATTCTGTTAATTACAGGCTGAAGTTTTAAATGCAAATCAGATTTAAAAGGATCTCATTACAGGCAGTAGCCATTTTAGGAAAAATGAGCTATGGAAGGCAGAGCCCCTTTGCAGGAATCTCCTGTTAGAGACAAATTTTCAAGGTTACAAGAACTGTGAGCTTGGGTTCCTGACTTCTCAGTACTTTCACTGTCATTGTGTGACCTTGGGGAAAAAAAAACAATTACCTGTCTGTGAAAAGAGGGGGTGCTTTGAAGACTTCAGCATCTAATCTTGCCTGTATTTGTTCAACAGAAGAGACCCTTGCATGCAAGCCCACTTTTAGCCAGCCCAGCTTTAGTCAAGAAGGCTTGTCTGCGGGAAGTAGAAATTTTCCTTGATGGAAGGGAGTTTGTATGGCTTTTCAGCTTTCCATGTGCACTAGTTTTCTTTGCTTCTTTCTCCCTAACAAATTCCATCGTTCCCCTACTATGTATGAAGTACAGTTGCTGCAGATCTTTAATATTCCCGGTGAGTACACCCAACTTACCGTCTGGATACCAAATGCTTCTTTCCAGGTCTGTGCCCGGGATGTGCATTTCAGTAACCACGAGAGGGTGCTCAGAGCAGTTCCTCCCTTTGTCTGCCTCTCCTGTGGCCGAGAGCATTGCTGGAGTCCTGCTGAGACAAACCTTATTCTGACCTCGCACATGTTTATCCCTCCTCCCACCTTGTTCAGCAAGGAGAAATATATAGATGTACCGTTTCAGTCGATTACATTATGCTCTTCCCTTGGCCATGGCTAAGTGTTGCCCTGTCAAGTGGAATTCACTTCCATGCAGCTACAGTTAGTCCTGAAATACGTGGGGTCCTGTACCTGCACCTGGATTGATAGGTTTCCTTTTCCTGAGAAATGAGCGGGAGTTATAAACATCTGTGCTTTCTCTTAAGTGTAATGCTTTCCAGTCATTCTGTCTTCACCAAGCGTAACTTACTTGCCGACAAAAGTGCATGAGCAGCGCTCCTCTTTAATAGTCTGCTATCGGAGCTGCTGTGTTGGTGCTGTAGAATGGTGAGACGCCAAGCTGTGAACCACCATATGCACTTGGCAGTCTTTGTCTGGTCTTTGTTCAGCCAACCTCTTAGCCTTGCCACCTATAAAGATAATGAATGCAAAATGGTCCTCTGCTTGCTCTTAAAATTAGATGCTCAGCTTAAAGAAAAAGTAGCTAACTTGATGCTTTGCAGTAAATAGAAATTTCAAAATAAGGGCTTACAGTTCACCAGCAGTTCCTGCTTTTTGATGTTTGTGTGAGAGAGGATCCTTAGTGGCTTTGAAAGGCGAGAAGAATGCAAGATTTCACTGTCGTAGAGAGATTATTTGGAAAGGGAAATCATTCTGACACTTACTGTAGGGAAGGGGGTGGATGTTAAAAATGCATCCAGAAGTAGTAAACAACTCCTTCACCCCACGGCCACAACAGAATGCATTTCCTGGAAATCTTTAGTAACTCACCTCAGGTTCTTAGAGTTTTCACTCTTGGCCTTTTTTTTTTCTTCCCAAAGCACAAAAATTAAAATCCTAGCTTGAATGAACCACTTACTAAACTTAATTTCATAGGCAGAAAAGAGCAGCTTTACTGTCCGACCTTCCTTTTTGTATACATGCAATTCTAGGTTGTGTGTATTTATGACCACAGTTCTTTCAAAGCAGGATTTAATGTAGTAGCTTGGTCCTGGCTGAGACCACATACAAAAACTTTTAAAAGCTGACCTCTTACAGTGATTTATTGGACCTGTTTAGGATTGATTTCTATTATAAAACCCTGGTTACAGCATCCCAAATGTCATGGTGCCTTACAAGTTCTATATCTTGTTTTAAAAAAAATAAATTTCAAAATCACTAGTTGGTCTGCAAGCCTTGATTTACTCCTGACCAGTTTATGACATCCCGAGTGGGGTTTTAGTGCTGTGTTCCTCTCCCTCCACCCCTTATCTGCCATTTCTCAGCAAACAGCTTCTGCCCCTGCCCTGTCTCCTGGCTGTCCCTGTGCTCCCGGTTGCCCAGAGCAGCGAGCCCGCGCTGCCCCGCCGGTGCCGGATCACGCAGCACTGCAGTGGGCACACGCTCTGCTCTGCTGACGGCTTCCCGCAGCCGCCGTGCTGCTGCTGGCCCTGCGCTGCCACTGCTCGCAGGGCCCCGCTCTTCCTCTGCCAACAGATGCTACTTCTGTCTCCTGAGGTGTGGGGCTGGAAGCTGTCTCTGTGAGAAGCCAGGCAGAGCCATGCTCAGCGAAGGACAGGTTATTTGGGGGACAGGTGCAGAATGCAAACTTCTGCTGTAATAGACACAGTCCTGAGCTTGTCTGCAAGTGACTGGAAAACCACTCTTTTCCTGGCAGAGCTCTCCCTAGGCAGTTTTTCTGTATCTCTTTAAAACTGTTTAGTTTCTCACTACTGAATGTGTGGGAATGTGGCCTAAGGCTGTGAATACTGTGGTGATCAAACTGACTTTAGATGTGTGTGTGGGATTCCCCCAAAGCTGGCTGTCATTTTTCCCCCAGTGCAGTAGCTGAACCTCTGCGAAGGAGCGCTGTCTTCCAGAGTAGCTGAGTTTGGCAGTGAGGTTAGGATTCTCCCCACTGTATCCAGCAGTTTTTAACTAAACATTTGCAAGAGACTATTCATGTCCTGATATAACTATAGTATGTCTTTAAACCAAGTAATATTTGGTTTTAATCATTACATTAGCAGGACAAAAGTTTCCTGGTTATAGTGTTTACTCATGCTGGAAAAGCCCTTATGTTTTCTTGTCTACTTTCTCTTGTCTTATTGATCTTCTTTTTGGACATGGCAGCTTACATTTTGGAGCATCAGTCTTTCCAGAAATTGTACATGTATGTGGAGTCAGGGGGCAGGAGAGAAAAACATAGCTGTATTATCATACACTACCTATGCAATATTTGGGGTTTTTTTTTGAAGGATCTCCTGACAACCTCTTTTACAAGAATTTAGTTCCATGAAAATTTCTCTATGATTTTAGGCAGCCAGGCAGACTCAGTGCAATTAATAATTGTTAGGCGGATTAAAAACATAGGGGCACAGAGGACAACAGTTGCATCCATTAACAACCTCTTGTTTTCAACAGGTTCCACTGTTTTAAATGGTTATTCTGGGGTGTTCAGGAGCACGGGGGTTGCCATGCTGATTCAACCACCATTTCAGCTTTTCAAAGTGGCTGTTACTCGTAGTTTCAGAATACATCTCTAAAGCACAGCCTTCTTCAGTAGATACCTGCACAGTGGTGCATTGTTGTATTGAGAGGAGAAATTCTTTCTCTACCATAACAAGCTGTTTGGCATAAAAGTACAAGTTAGCCTCCAGTATGTGTGTATGTAAAATACTACAGCCTGTGTAGGAAAAATATTCGGTTTCTTTTCTCCTCGCAGAGTAATATTAGGGATAAGAACTGAATTAAAGCTTACTTTCTTTCACAGAATTCCTCTGAGAGAGAAGACTGTAATAATGATGAGCCCCCTAGGAAGATCATTCCTGAGAAGAATTCACTTAGACAGGTATGTGATCAGTCTCTTTAAAAATGTGATAAAACTTTCTAGCTATTTGAATCCTTAAATGCTTCTGGAAGCTGAAGTCTGGCTTGTGCTCATGGAGATCTTTTCTTTCTTTGATGTCTGAGCAAGTCACATGGTACCCAGGAAAATCAGACACAGAGATTTAGCTTTCAGGGGAATTTGATGACTCTGGAGAAATATATGCTTCAGTATAGTTCAGTCAACTGTGACTCTAGTTTTACCTTTCTCCAGTTGGTGTTCATCAAGACCTCTTCAGCCTTTTCTTTTGTAATTGTTCCTGTCTTGTTTGTAGTATATTTTGCCTTGCCTCAGATCAAGACTCCTAAAATGTTCTACAACAATTAAGCTTTTTATTGCCCTTGAAGGTAAATTTTCTTGGAGGTGATATCCAGGTTAATAACCTGAAAAATGACCTGTTCTTGTTTCTTTTACATTCATATAAATGACTAATGTGTAAAAAGGAGAAAGGATGGTCTAATAAAACAGTATTTCTTTGTTCTTTATATATAGTAAAGCAAATTTCTTACCAATTCAAAATAATTCCTTTTTTTAATCCCCGTGGCCAACAAAGGGAGTCTGGCATGTGCTTTCTGGGAAATCTAAGTTGGGTTTAGTGATTTCTGATCCATTTTCACCTTGGTCTTTGTCCCCACTGCAACCTTCAGGCAGCAGAAGCAAAATTAGGTCCATGCCTTAGCTGCCTGAGGTAGCTGCCTGGTGTATCAGAGTGAAACCATTGGTGAATGTGACTTAAGTGAATACCCCAGGCCACACATTGCAACAGCTGAGGAATTGTTACATTTCCTTCTGCATCTCAGCCACAGGAGCAGCAGTCTCAGGCAGAGGAAAAAGATGGCACAATCCTGCCCCACATCAGCTATTTCCAGGAGAAGTTGTGGGTCAGAACCATAGTAAAGGAAGAAGTATCTTTTTGGTACAGTGCACTTGTGCTCAGAGTTGTTGGTTTTCCATGGTTGGTTTGGGGTTTTTTTGGTGTTTTAATAATGCATTGTGTTAGGAGTGTTTGATTCTGTGGGAGGAACTGTCATGTGAAGGACTACATACATGTGACTAAGACAGGTCCATCTAACAGATGTAGTCCATATAAGTCTTTTAGACATGAGGCAATATGCTGGCATAATGGCTGAGGTCCCATTTGTAGCTGAGAAAGATTACCTTGCAGAACTGATTAAATATGTTAGACGAAACTTAAACTGTTTCTGGCATTCAACAACAAACAAGAGCTGGAGGAAGAGGGCAAAGCTACTAGGTCCGTACTGTGTATCCCCAGGATAGGAAACAAGGTCCCCAGCATGCCAGAAAATCAGGGGGGTTTTATCTTAGAGTTACATTGACAATGGCAAGCCTTCAGGTTCAGCAAGAAGAGGTATACGTCTCTTCTCCAAGAGAAGATTCATAATAAGAGATGTTAATTAAAAAGGATCATGACTTACTTACTTTGTGTGTCTTCTCCTCACACTGAGTCCTTCCTCATGATTATTGATTGAGGAAATAGATATTTAGAAACTGTATTATACAGATGAGGAAGGTACAGTTTCTTGAATTGGGTTTTCGTTTTGTTATATTTCAATCTGCAGAAGTATTCTTAGTGTCACAGGAAAGCCGTCTTTTCCCTCAGGCCCACAATTCATCATAATCAAGTAGAAACCAGGAATACAACTAAAAAACCACTTGTAGTGTCCCAAGATTTCCTATTGGAAAGAATTCAATGGACATTGTTTACACTGAAGATGGTTAGCTATGTTGCACAATATTGTTGAGATGTTGTATCAGTCTCCATCTTTGTGTCCAGTTCTTACAGTGACAGATGCAGGACAAAATCCTTGGGTCTTCTGTTGCTGTCTGGGGCCTTTGTGTTGAGAACAGTCTTTGTAAATAAATTCAAGATGTAGTCTTAGTCTTAAAGCAAGTGCCCTCTTGTCTAGATCATAGGAGGTGGTTGTCCATGATTTTTTGCCTGTTATGGAAGGAGTTCTGGTTCTTTACATAGACATAAATGAAGCTGTCTGAGCATTTTGAAAGCTCAGATTGCTCCTCTTCTCTAGCAATGGACAGGAGCAGTGGGGAGAAGTCAGACACATATTTAGCCATGTGCCTAAATACTCACAGTCAATGAGTAATACCTACTGGAAAGATCTGGATCTCCTATAGGAAGGTATGCAGAGTGGCTGCCATATCTTACATCTATCCATACTTTGTAGAACCATAAAAATGTGACCTGCAAATGCTGTCAAAGCACTAACACACAAAAAATGCCTTCCATTTTAGTGGAAAGATGCTAACTTGGTAAATATTATGTGAACAGTTTCGTATTTTCAGTTCCTCCCTTAAGACTCCCTTAATATTTCATTATTGGGGAACGTGGACCTACGTGCACAGAGAAATCAAATGTATGTAAGCAGAAGTCTGTTTATTTAAATGGTCTTTCCAGTGAACGTCCTCATATTTAGTACTTTTTGATTAGTCTTAGAAAATTAATGAGATGCATCAGACCACTTCAGGGTAAGTACGATGTCTTGACATGTTCAGCTGCTAACAAGTTTAAGTAAAGGTGCATTTCCTTTTCTTGCCTTGTTTGCAGAGCTGTTATGCAGCCTTAGCCATAATGTTTTCTTAGGTGGGTTTGTGGAACATACATACCAGAAGGTGGAGGTGTTAAGGAGGTGTAATGCTTACTTACGCATCTGAAGTTGTGTGCAGGGGCTGAAGACACCCATTGCTTGGTGCTGTGGAACCCATAGTAAGAGAAATATCATTTTGCTGTTGATAAAAATGGTTTATGGAGAAGGGTGTCTTTAGAAGTCTCAACAAGTGGGGCTGTGTCCTTGAATTGCTGGAAGTGGAAGGCTCAGCCACTGTTGGGTGCATTTGGGGGCAGCAAGGCAGAAGAGACATGGAGATTAGCACTGGGAAACGGAAAAAGGCACTGAACTTGACACTGTTAGCTGGAACAGTGAAAAGATCTAAGCTATGACAGACTTTGGAATATGGATGCAGACGTTCAGTTTTTGTTGAGTGCTTGATCTGACAAAATTAAATTTTGAAGGGATAAACTGAAAATCATAGTATGAAAACAGACCAGAAAACAACAATGACAAGTGGCAAAAGTTTTTGGCAACTTTATTTAAGCTAACAAACGAATTTTCACACTGCAAAGTTATAAATTAATTTTAATAGGCTGATCCAGATGGTCCATTTGGAAAATGGATAGCTTGATCTGTTGAAAATTAAACTAAATTTATCTCTCTCATACTTCAAACTGAAGTAAGCGTGAGAAGAGTGCCCATTAAGTCCAGCTCATACAGATGGACCGGCAGGTCACACATGGGACTAATCTGATTCATTTTAAAAATAAATGCATGAGTTATTGAATCAGGTTCCTGTTTCAAGCCCTGCATGTGAGCGTGTGTGTGTGTGCTGCCCTTTCAAAGGGACTCGCAAATGCTTCAGTGAGTTTTTAACCTGTGTGTTTCCATTTTAATTCAACTTCCTTGCCAAAAAACATAATTAGTTTTCAGTGCCTATCATTTAGTGTTAGACCCAAACACTAGATTGATTAGGTCAGCCATTTGTTATTTTAAGGGCTATGTCTCCATCCTTCATTTATGAAGAACATGAGCTCAATAGTCTTGGGGAGAGAGCCGGCCTTTAGAAACTGGGAAGGGGAAACTCTCTGGGGGCCCCTCCAGCCTTTTAGCTTCTGGGTGTTTTTAACAGAGCCATGAATGCAGATTTGTAAATTTATTGCAGTGCCATCTGTTTTTTTTGCAGGAACCGTATTATTGTTGGCTCGTATCTGTCTATTGTGGTGGTCACTCCCCGGGAGCTTGCCCTCATAGTCCTAAGGAAAGTGATGAATAGTGGGGGTCAACATGAATAGGTCACAGGGCAGCTGTCCAGGGCTGCCCTGAACTTGATTACCCCGCTGGTTTTTAAAGAAGACGGGCACAATGCTGGTTGTTTAAAACCCTCCCTCCCTTCTCTTCAGTGCGGCAATAATGAAGTGCCTTTTGCTGCTGTGGTTCATCTGTGGGCGAAGGTGCCTTGTGGGGAAAAGCTGGCAGCAGCAAGGCTGCCACAGTGTACCTCCTGCAAACCTCACATTGGACTCTGCTGTCTTTCTGCAAGCTTCCAGATGGAAGTCCGGGGGAAAAAATCCCTGTCTGTTACCCCATTCAGACAAGCCCCTTAGCATTTTCAAGAATTTTCCCTCTTATGGTTTTGGCACAGAATATTACCTCAATTCACTCTTACAGAATTGAGATAATTTTCTAAAATTACACATAGCACCTAAAACACGCTCTGGGCGCTATTTCAAAGTTAAAATAGGCACAGTCTGATCTTAAGAGTTTAAAGCCAGTGCTCAAGAAAACCGTGAGAAGCAGAAAGTGGCTGAAGAAGGTAGAGCAAAGGGAAAACAAGAAGTAGCAATTGTTAGTGGTTTACTTTCAGCTGGCAGCCTCATCCCGCTGCTTAGGGCTCCTCTCCAGGTGTATTTCTCCTCTGCAAAAGTGTTTCTGCCATGCAAAATTGAAGGCCTCTTTTTGGCAGATGAGGAAAGTTGCGTGTTGTGGAGGAAGAGAGGATCCTTCAGTTTCCTCTGTCTCTTTGGGGAAGATGCTGCACTTCAGATTTGCCTTCTGTTGGAGAGCTCGCTGAGGCAGGGCAGTCCTAGTCTATATAAAGTTATCCTGGTTACCTCATCTTTTACACAAGGCTTGGTAATAAGGAGTTGCTGATTGAAAAGTCCCCTGAGATTGCTAGAGGTACACTCTTAGCCTTACTTGCAAGATTATTCTTTCTCTTTAAGTTTTTTTTCTCATTATTCTCAGACAACAACAACAACAAAATAATTTCCATTCCTTTGTGACACTTAATGCATGTTAAAAAGCTAGCCAAAGCAGGATGTGCTGGAGTCTAAGTTACAATGGGAATGCTGCCTTGTGGCGGAAAGGCCACTGGGCTCTTTCAGCATTAGTGCTAATAAGAATCTGTCACCCCGCCACATTGCTGCATTCCTCTGTAATTGAGTAAATTGCAAGTGTTGTCTGCTCCCCCCTGCCCTTTGTGTCCATGTCCACTTACCATCCGAAGAACGTGGGCAGTGATAAATAAAGCGCTGAACAGGGCTCCCAGCTCTTTGAAAGCAGCATGTTGCCAGCCCCCTAGTTATATTTCTTTAAGTGTTTATGTTTTTCTGTATTCTTTCTCTTGTGTGGCTGGAACCCTGGGGATCCAAAGCCATGAGAGAGGCCAAGAAGCTAACAAAAGTAGCTGTCCCCTTGTTAGCTTGTTCCTTTCTTCTTTAAAAAACAAGATGAAAACCATCTGGCTCAGGGCATTACATTTTCCTCCCCCATGCACCTCTATAGATGAAGAGTTTCACCTGCAGTGAGGGTTTACATTGATTAGGGAGGGAGCAGTAATTCAAGCCTCCATCCACTTCAGTGGTACTTTGCAGTCTTTAAAGGTGCTGACCCATTGAGTTAAACTGTCAGGGGAGGATAAAAAAGGATCTTCATCCCGGGAGGTAACAGCTGCCAGGTTTTCAACACCTTGCACGCTGCTGGAAAAATGTCACAAATTGTCAATGGAAAGAAAAATCACTTGGCTGCCATCTTCCCTTAATGATATGCCTTATAAAATGAAAGATTCAAGGGTTTAAAAATCAGTGAGTAGTTGTTAGGGGAAAAAAAATCCTGGGGGATTTTGAACAAGGGGCCCAACAAGATGTATCTCAAAAGACTGCAAATAATGCATCCAAGTTAGAATAACTGTGTCTGCTTGGGATGACCATGGTTATGTCTGCACAGTGGGACAAGAGGGAAGTGAAAGAAGCGGCACAGAAATCAAACATTACCATGCCTGCATTAAAAAAAAAAGGAGGAAAAGTAGTCTGATTCATAAGCCAGTGAACTGCAAGAAGACATACTGTATTTTTGCTCTTCTGAGGACAATTTGTTTTCAAGCAGCTACCAGATGGCTAAATACCACAACATTTTCTTTTTCTTTTTTTCCCTTCTTTTCTTTAACAAGAGCCTTGCTCTTTGTTTTTGTTTGTTTTGATGCTTTTACGTAGCTGAACAACCCCATGGTGTTGGGCATTGTGGCATACTCCTTTTTGTGTTTCTCCCCCTTGTGCATTGATAGATGAGTTAAAAAAGATCTTCAGCTTTATTGTAATTTCAGGTAACAAGCATACTGAACTAAGGCTTTTTGTTTGCATTGTCTTGAGGTTTTTTGTTTTAGAGGCCTTTTTTTAAATGTTTGTTTTAGGTAAGTCATTTTAATTGTACTGGGTAATTAGAAGGTACACACAGCCAAGGGAGCTTTGTTATGGTAATTGCTCAAGAAAACCCACTCCCCAACTACCATTGCCGTGTGTTAAGACACGTCTTCCCTCTAGTGGCAATATTAAGGACTCTGGCTTTCACAGTCAGCAAGGTGTAATTGCAATATGACAAACTGTGCTTTAGGGAAAATCCTGTAAATGATCTAGTTTTTTGTTTGGCTAGTCTTTATTTTGTCTTAAGACTTTCTGTGGAGACTATCTATCCTTCCCAAGGCTGGGCTAGGGATAACAAAAATTTCATCTTAAGAAAATAGTCGAGGCAGATCCTGGGTAATGTCTTACAGCTTGGCTTAATTCTCGTCTTCTTTTTAATTACCTGTTTATAAAAACGTTTTTAAAATTGTTAAGATTACTTAATTCTTTCAGAAGAAGCACCTCATTTGAAATAAATAAATAAATTGCATTTATTTTAAATAGTCCATGTGAAAGACCTTTAAAGGGTAATTAATGCAAGTCTCCTAAGACTCTAAATAAGATGAAAGCGATCTTTCCAAATCTGCTGGAGTGATTTGTTTATATAACTTCCCACTTCTGCTGAATTCTTCTGAGTCTAATAACTTTTTTTCTAACCATTTGGCAATTTGTGCTTAGCTACAAAAGCCCTTGTTCAAAAGGAACAGTTTAATAACCTTTTCCCTGAAAATGACTTGAAGGGAGGGTATGGGTTTTGTCTTTTTGCTGTGTTTTTATTAGTGTTATCTTTCTCTGATAAATCATGTAATTACTAACTATTGGGGGGGGAAATCTTATTGAACTCCTGGGTTGCAGCTTCTATTAAAAAGTGGAGCTTTGTTCAGGGACTGGGGATTCTTGGAATGAATGGCCAAAGAAATGGATTTCAGTTGGTAGAAAAGCTGCACACACATGGAGTTCTGCCTGGGGTTCGAGGCTTCAGGTTGTCGCTCAGTGTTCATCCAGAGCTGCACAGACAAGAGGAGAAATGTTTATGTGTTTGTGTCAAAGAGTAGGATCATACTTTCTTTAAAAAGAAAAATGTAACCAAAGACACTTACAGAATGAGATCAGATACAGCTCTATCTTTAGTGAACCATAGTCTAGTGCCTCTGTGGCATTTTAAGCCTTTGGCTGAGAGTGAATACAGCTTTGTGGTCCCCCTGCTTCTGACATGATTTGGTGCTCCCATATATTTGTAGGTTTCTTTTTTTCTTTCATTAGAGCTTGTTTGGCTATAGGGCTGCTTAACACTCTACTCAAACGGCTTTTGCAAGGTTAAAGGAATGCTGCTTGGTAACAAGTTTGTGTCATTTTAAATATATACCTCCCAGTAAATAAGGAGGAGTCTTGCAATCAATCCCTTTTAGTGTGTTATATGTTTCACCTGACAACTAAACCCTCTATTGATTAACCATTACTTTGTTAGATAATCTCGTGTCATTGAAGCCACTGTAAAAATTAAACTCTTTAAAATGTTTTACCCTAGCAGCAGTGCGAAAATTGAAAACTTGTTCAGAATTACAGCCAGCTTCCACAAAGAGGGTAGTTTTCAACAAACTGGTTTATGTTTGCATGCTTTATATGCAATATAAAAACATGTTAAAGCACTCCAACGCAAAGCTATCTGCCTGTAGCGCTGAACCAGGCTACCATTTCCGAATACTTTTCCTTGATGGAGAAACCTCTTATTTTGATGAAAGGTGAGGAGAAACTTGAACAGTTTTGTTGCAGATTCGATGAGATATGTAAAAGGGTCAAGCTTTAAAGGCGAACCTGAGAAATTTCCTTTTATAAGGCTTAGTTTTGGCTTTGATTTTCCTGCTTTTCTTCCGGGTAAGTCAATGTTCCCATGGGCATTGGAACAAATGAAAGGAGGTACTCTTATGTTGCAGTGTAGCATTAGACACCATCAAATGTTTCACCTGACATGAAGGGCTCTGCATTATGCTTTCAGAATTCACTCGTATATTCAGTGGATCTATTAACTGTAACTAGTAGTGTACGAACAATATCAGATGAAATCTCCATGTCCAGCAGCCATTTTGTGTCTCTCAGTAGCCAATAACTGCTGCCTGCAGAAAAGCATTCGGAGACTACCATATAGTACTGCCATGGCAATATATTCTCCAGGCTTCTTACGACCTGGCCTCATGAGCCAGATGCAGCTTCTTTGTAACATTGTCAGTACAGTTTCCATTGAGACCTATCAAGTAGAGTGACATTACCTCTTTTTCCCGTGGACTGCAAGGGAGAACTCGGTTTTCTGTGTTTTGCTTTCAGCCCTTTTTAAACATATTGTAGAACATGCGTGTGAATCTTCTTTGCCCTCTTTATTCATCCCACAAGGCTAATAAGGCGTTCTTCTGTGAGAATGTGAAAATAAGAAGAATTTTGTGATTTTGAAAAGATAGTAATGTATGTCAAACTGAAGAGTACTTTATGTTTTATTCTCAAATATGCATCCTGATGTGTTGAATTCATGATATATACTCCTTTTAATTTTCTCTTTTTCCCTTTTACTTCTACTGAGAAACAAAGAGCTGCTGAAGGACTAAATGGTTGTCTGGTAATTTGGCACATACATAAATCCTTATGTAATAAAATTACTGTGTAAAAGTTGGCTCTCATGGTAAAAGCATGTTCTTCTCTCCTTCTGTGGCTGAAAAGGTTGGGAAGGAGGAGTTCCTTGGCATGTTGTCCAAGGGCAGAGAGGTATTGATAGCATGGGAATGCCCAGGTCAGTCAGACCCAGAGTCGGCTCATCCACTGCCAACTCCATCACTGTCAGTGGAAGGTGCTGTTGAATGGGAGCAAACAAGTCTGGCCTCTTTTGGTACTCCATTGCCCTCTTGTTCCTGCAGCATCTACTGCTGTTGCACTAGGGATGTTTGGGGGATATCTGTGCCAAGTATCTGTGGACCCTCTGTCCATGACTTTTTTTAGTCCTTTTTTCCACTTCGGATGATGTTTTTCTGCGCGATGTCCTGGGGCAGGAAGCACCAGAAGTTCACTGCCAGCTGTGTGAAGAAGTATTTAATTTTATCTTCTTTTAATTCATGCTATACTAGTTCCGTCAAATGTCAGTAGTCCTGGTGTTGTGGGATTTGGTGAACAAGTTATGCTGGAAGTTCAGTTGGTGCTGTTCTCACTGAGATGTAATGTGTGGGTGAAAGTAATCAAAATTAAGCAATACACTGGAATAATCATTTGTATTTGCATTCTGACATGTGCATAGCTGTCAAATAGTGCATAGCGATCTTCTTTCATTCTCAGAAAATGCTGGCATCTTTAAGTTTAGCATTTAGTATTTCACATTTTGTATTTGGATTGTCTACTCTTTCGCATTTGTAAATGTGGAGAAAGCCTGTTGTAAGCCCAGCTTTTAAAAAGCTGGCATGCAACCAACGTTTGTGCATACCTGTCTTGGGAGGAAAAAGACTGACAAGATTTGAGTTCATGGTTCAGTTCACAGAGCCACAGACTTCCTTGTTGCTTTCAGTAAATGTTCTTGTGGCTGAGTTTTTGATCTGCAAAGTGGAGTTAGTAGTAGCTTTCCTCAAGTCAGGGCTCCTCATAAAACTTACAGTATGTAGCAGACAAGTTGTGCAGAAATACTGCATCTGGAATTCTAGGAATTAAATTGCAAGTGAAATAAATCACAAGTTTACAATAAATAGGTTAAATTACACAAATTTAAAAACTGAACAAAGAATCTTACCAATTCTTCATGGTTTTTCACCTTCACAATCTGGTTGAATTTAACTAATACCATGCCTGTAAAATGAAGTTTGCATGGTATTGTCTGAATGTCAGTGCAAAGCAGATGGTGTCAACATTTTGTCTATCAGTTGGGCTGCTTTATCAAAGTCCCAGTTTATAATAGTTTATACCATTCTGATCTTTCTTCTGAGGAGAAAGTTCTGTGCATACCAGGGTGATGGTTTTATGATGTTGGCAAATATTTACAAGAGGCAATCAGACTTCTGTTTGCTTGTGGCATAATCCAGTTTGAATCTGAGCCTCTCCTGCTGAAAGATGCACTTTGTTCATCTGCTCAGCACCTTGAAAGAATTAATGTGTTTGAATTTTCCAGTTTCTCCTTATGGGTATAGAGAGTCAGAAATTGCTTGCTGGCTGCTAGTCAAAGCAGATATCAATGTTGTGACATGTAAGGAGAACTGCTGGAGCCAGAATATTCTGCATTCCTGTCTGTCACTGGTTGTTTTCTGGTTAGAGAGCTCACTAAGAAATAAAACATGAACCACTAAAGCAATGGAGGATACAGGGCTTTTGTGCTCTCCTTTGTTTCTGTTCTGTGGTGAACTTTAAAGGGGCTCTGTAAATAGGTAAGGTGGAAAGGACTGTGATTTACTGAATTTCTCCAAGAATGTTTGTATTATGCTGGTCCAGTACTGATCCACCTAAGCCAGTATACTGATTTCCCATGGCGTGCAGTAAGGAATGTTTCATGAGGATCATAAGAACTTAGGTGAATGTTATAAACTGATTGTGAACACTCAGTTCCCACCAGTTGGTGCTTACCTGAGTTGGAGGCTGTTGGGAACACTGGCTTTGTGCATACATCTCCTATCACTCAGCATAAACCCTTTTAATCTCTTTGCGTTCTTGCCTCTGACATCCTTTGCCATGTGCTCCTCTGCCAGTTTTTGTGTTGCTGCTGACAACATTTTGCACAGAGTCAGGCCTCTGGCAGAGGGGAAGGAGGGGAAGATGGTTTTTTGGTGCTTGGCACTGAGGGAATCAGGCTCTGGTGATGGAGCTTCGGGGTGGAGGGAGAACTTTAGGAGCCCTTATCATGCCAGTGTTGTCCACAGGTTTTGTAACCTATAGCAGGTTTGGGGTTGAAGTAATTTCAAATCAAACAAGTGGAAATCGTAGCAAACCCTGAAAAAAAGATCTCCAGAGATTGCCGGTGAGTATTACAGGGAGAGAACTGACAGGCAGCTCACTACAAGTCTTTGTGTGTCCTCCCATTAAGGCAATCTTAAAAATATCATGAATGTTAGTATGGTTTACTTAGTGCTCTTGAAAATGTCTTTGTAACAAGTTTAATTTCATTCTCTTTCAGCATATATTTTGGGTTTTCCCCACGCAACTATTTGAGGTGGCAACATCTTCTCTGTGGTCTACTTACTACTCTTGCAACAAAGCAAGTTTGTGCTTGTTTTTGAGCTGCCACTTTTGCATGGGAGGATTTTTCTGTAAATAATGGCAGGTATATTAATCCCATACTGAAGCTCTTAGATGCGAAGGTGTTGGGGATGAGGAGGAGAGCCTCCATTAGAAGCTCCTGAGTTCTTCGAGCATATTAGTTTAAACAGCCAGGTCAACCAAATTATAATTTTAAGCCCACTTTGTAAGTATTGTTCATACACTTCCCTCAAAAGGGAGAGAGACTACGAGTGATGTGTTCTGCAAAGACTCTGAAGTCTGCAGCCCCAGCTGAAGGTCTCTTGGGCAGAACAGCATTAAAGAAAAAAGACATTCTACTTTAAAAAAATAAGAAAAGCTTTACATAACTGAGTAGATTAAATACAACAATGAAATGTGGTCTGCATTTGCTCCCTTCTGATTATAACCTTCGTAGTGTCCCGATGTATTTTACATTTTATATTCTGATAAAGTCGGATGTTTATTCACATTTGACATACTCTATGGTAACTAGTGTGTAGAAATCACCTTGCTTTAGTTGTTCCATTACGCAGCATTTTGAGAAAGAATGAAAACTGAGATGAGATTTTTTTTTTCCATTTTCAAAGGAACAGGGAAGAAAAATCTTTTTCTTTGTATTTCAGTACTGTAAAATTGTACATAGCTTCTCAAAGGACGTGCATGCCCTGAACATAGACTTTTGCTATAATCTAGTTTATCTTGGTTTGAAACATTTACATCTTAGAAAAAGGAAATGTAGTAGTGTCGTAGCGTTACTGTAGGTTCCTGTGCCAAAAATGTGGTGCCTGAAAGAAAATTGTGTTCTTCTATTCATAACCATTTTAATCTTTCTGCAGACCTACAACAGCTGTGCCAGACTGTGCTTAAACCAGGAAACAGTATGTCTAGGAAGCACTGCTATGAAGACTGAAAATTGTGTGGCCAAAGTAAGTAAGAGAACAGCTTTGGTTTTGAGGGGTTTTTAGCAAATTGTTCATTGTTAGTCAATGAAAAGTTCTTGTTAAATATTACCGTTAGGAAAAAATATTTAAACAAAAAGCAAGTGTTTTGGGTAGGCTTTTCAGTGTAGAGATTTTAGACTTGCTGTTTTTCTCTGCTGGAAATGATTACTTGAGTCCTGAGCTGTGTAGGATTGAAGGGTTCATTCTGCTATACAAGTAATAGGCTTTTCCAGTGGGATGACCTATGCCAGCCATGTAATTAGCTGTGGCAACTTCAAATGATAAATGTCCAGATACATACTAGAAATACTGCGCGAGAGCTCTTTGTATCATGGGTCCCTTTCTTAGCTACCAGAAGGGAGGTGCAAAAAGAAAGACTTTTCAGTTAAAATACAGTGAACACTGTACTTAAAGGAAAGGGAGGAGGGAGATACTACACTCTGAATGGTAAGAAAATGAATTTATTAGCCTGTCACGGAAAAGTAATTTCTTGAGAATTGGGGTAGATGTGATTGGAAAAGATGAGGTGCCATTAGCCACCCTCTTTCCCTAGAATTCAGCATAAGTAGAGTTAAACAATGTACAGCTTGGGCTGTTTGTGAATGGAGGACATTTGAACCATGATGATGTGTGGAAAGGCTGCGTGAAGGATGTGTTTAGCCTTGTGTAAGCTTTGTATTTCCACTGAAAGGAAGTCTAGAATGGGCATGCAGGGCAGATCAGTGCATGCAGCCGTCTGTTACTGAAACCAGGTGGCATTTTGTTGCACCTCTGTCACCACAAACCTGACCACTCAAAAGTCTGTTTTCTCTTTCAGTTATTTATTCATTGATCTTCTTGAAGTCCATTTCTTTCATACTTCGATTGGTTGTTAAAGGTGCCTTGTCCCTTCAGGGACCACTTTTGTATTGACCTTTAAGATAATTTCCAAGCTAAATCTTTGCTGGGGTTTTGCTGGTGAAATTTGGATGTCCCATTACTTTTGACTCTTGTCAGGGAATTGGCTACCATAAAAGTTTGTAGTGGTGCTTGCAGGTGGCTTAGCACTCATAAACTGTGCTTGACATGCCAGTTACCTTCCACTTGAGAAGCACTTCTGAGAGAAGCTACCAGTTCTGGTACAAAGTCCTGATACAAAGTTGATTACCAGCACTTCCATTCTTAACGTGACTGGTGTTGCACACTGCTTCCTACGGTGCTTTATGATACAGAGTAGGTGAAACTCTTTAAGCAGAGCAACTCTGGCTGAGTTGTCTCATCATAGAGCATCGTTCCGATGCCGTAAAGCAGCTCACAGCAAGCTCATGGGAGCAAACCCATTCAACCCCATCTGCTCTACAGTGTCCTGTTTGACCTGATTGCCTCACTAAGGAGCAAGGGTGTGCAAGAAGTACAGCTAATTTAAGTGGTGCCTCTTTTAAATAAAATCACATACTTTAACATCTTCATGCCCTAACTAATAAGCTCTCCAAAAGTTATGTTTTCAGCAGGTTTGTGGTGAGACGTGTGGGTAGGGCTCAAGGCAGGAACAGCAAGACTTGTTTTGTGCTATTGCGGATGAATTTGAAGCATCATCCTGGAGATAAAGTGTATGTTTTTGAAGTATTGTGTCTATATATGCTGTAGGGCAATGTATGTGTATATATACTCTTGGACGGTCTGCCATCATATATATGTATGGAAAACTATATATAAACATGTACAAAGATGCATACATACGTGCACATACATGTGTGTATATGTATATATGAAATACATGTATCTTTCTCTAAAAAACCATAAGGACTTTTCTGAGGATATAATTCCTCTAGTACTAGCCTGCCTGGCTACTGTACTTCTTTCCTTTGCCTTCCTATCTACAAATCAAATGAAATCGGTTCTAAGAAAACTTGTCTTTCAAATTCCAGAACTGTCCAGAAGCATTTATAAATCCAGCTATCTAAATGCTGGCTCAGTGATGGCATAGGCAAATGGCACGACTGTTAAATGTTCCCTAGGTGAAGGGCTTAGATGGGATTTAGGGAATTCAGAGGCCTTCTCCTACCACATAAACATAGCAAGTTTTATCCTCCGTGATTGGTGTATTTTGTAGCCTTGGACTTTAAAATGTTTTGTCAGGAAGGTGAATACTGGGAGGTGCTACGTTCTTCATTATCTGCAGCACTTTCCAAACATACTGTAGGGGGTTCAATTGTTTGTTTTTTTTAACTTGCAGTGAAACACAGAAAAGGTTACTTTGGAAGTCATGATTTACTTTTTCTGGTTCTGCAGTGCAGTATCAGCCCTGACTGGGAGCCACTGTCTGCATTATCACCTGCATGTCAGATGTGTCAGTCAGTCTGCAAGAGACAATGGTTTTTCTGAAAACTAAATTTCTGATTCTGCACCTACTTGCAGAAAAGATAATTGTGCTCTGTTAAGACTGTGTTAATGGTATTTACTGATTGTGTGCTTGACATTTCTAAAAGTTTGTTCAAAGAATGAAATGCAGTTACCCTTGAGACCACACATATCAATATTGAGGTGTCTTCTCTCAAACTGGAGCACTGTCCATTCGTTAAACTCTCTTGTGAATGAGTGCTTCCGTACAGGACATCCATTGTAAACTACCAACCTAATAACCGGCATTCTTCCTAAAATAGAGCGGGGAAAAACAGATACACATATTCAAGTATGGAAAGCAACACAGGGCCACAGTATTTTGATCACTCAAGGATGTTTGTGTTTGTTAGGAAACCTTGTCTATCTGGTTTTGTATACGGTATCGTGCTGCCTCTGCAGCCAGATGCTCAGTGCCTTTTGCAAACCTACGAATTAACTAGTTTTATTCAGACATTTTAAAATAAAGCTAGAATGTAATATTCTGATGAATCTTTGTGTCTTGTTCTTAGCCCTTCTCTTCTGGTATTTGTCCTCTGAAACTCCATTGATAGGACTTGGACAAGTTTGGGTAGAAGCAAATAAGGAGCAGTAGAAATTGTTTCAAGTGTGTGCATGTTTTGACTGAAGAGCTGGGATCTTAAATTAAAAATTATACATTGTGATGCACAGATTTCACATGTGTGGTCTGTAACATCATTTCTCTCCCATGCACCGGAGTTTTTCTGTTATTTTTTGGCATCTTTTTGCCCATTGCCTTTGAGTGATCAACAAGTCTGATGTATATTGAAGCTAACATCTTTTAAAAGTAAATGCAGTCTCTAATTGTGTTTTTATATGTGTGTGTACACACATAGGCATATCTATAAAAACTCCTCCTGTTTGACTCTTTAGAAACCAAAAAATCTCTGCTAGAGAGTTTCTTTTAATGATACTACTGGTGTGCAACCACAAGTGGACAACTTCCTCAGGAATTGGTTCTAGGTGCTTAAATAAGGTAGAAATGTAGCATGAACCTGGGCTCCAAGGACAGGGTGTTTGATTTTAATGAGGCTTATTGAAATCTGGCCAAATGAGCATCTGTTCCTATTGTTTGTTCCATATTTTGTAAGCCAGTATCTTCAGGCAGATAATGGTGTTGGTGTGTGTTTCATCCTCAATTAGAGAGGGACACAGTTAAAAGTCCCCTGGCATCTGGTATGTCAGTAGGATTCTTTTGATGCTTCTGGGTGTGCAAACAAGTTTCTCTTCTGTTCTGTACCCAGGAACAGTTTCTGTGGTGACTTTCACACTTTCTATTTGATGTGTGGTGAGGGATCATCTGGTGTGTCTCCAGTCTCCTTTGCTGAGTCTTTGCTTGGATGGATTACATACAGTCCTGTTTTCAAACAGAGGTCTTACCTTTTCACCGTTTCATTATGTGGGCTGTGTTAGGTCTGAGTTTTGCTGCTTGCATCCAGTCTGTTAGATTTTGCATTTTCCTGGCTCCCTGGAAATACCGTTTTGATTCCAGGAGATTGGTGTATAACTGATCTGAGAGTCCTATAGTCAATACCCATTTCCTTCATTCATTAGATAGGTCTTACTGTTTATTAACTCCTGCAGTTGGTTCCAGTTCATCTGTATCTCCTGTACAAAGGAGTGTTCTCAGTTTCATTTTGCACATTGAATTCTTTCCTACTTGTGCCAGAGACAGGCACCCTATGGCGTCCCTGTGAGAGACAGCACTGATGAGACACCTTCAAAATGGCATGCAGCATCCCCAGGTTTCTACTTAGTTCTGAACTCAGCAGCAGCAGCTGGGAAAGATTCTCTGCCTCTACCTTGATCTAAGTAAAATTGGAAGAAGAAAAATACAGTCACGCACACCACCCTTGAAAAATCAGACTTCTGTTTCAGGTGACTGCTTGCTACTCACATGTGATAACTGGTCTTGCTTTTTAAGGTCCTGGCAAATTGCGGGACTTCTCAGGGTCTTTTGAGCATTTTCTATATTTTAGGGAATCTTTGCTGTTCATCATACTTCTAAATGTGCAGTGGTTAATGTATTGAATTGGGATTCTAGAAAGGGTTTATACCATTTATTTTCAGCATGTTGTTTTTCACTCTGTGGCCATGATGGCTTTTCTTGCTTCTCTTCAAAAAGGGAACTGAATAATACTCTTGCAACAGTGTTGTGAAATTTTTGTGGTGAATTTTTGTTGTGAGTTTTTTATTGTGAAAATGTATAGTACTACTTTGACCCTAGGATGAAAAGCCCTGCTTAAACATGTAGTGATGTTCCGCCTGCTGGGCAAGCTGTCTGTAGTGTGCAGGGGGACAGAGCTCTGTTGTGCTCAATTCTGGAAACACAGAACAGGCCTTGGCACTTCCAGTATGCTATGTGAAATTTCCTTTCAAAGATGCATCTTATTATTTAGCTATAGCTACACATTTTACACTCAAGGGTGATTCAGCTAAAGCAAGGAGTGGTGGAAGTAGCTGGTAATTGAAATCTTCTTTCCTTTGTCAGTTCTTTCTGCATCACTACTTTTGAATTTTTAGAACAAACATAGTCTGCACAATAATAACACTAAGTCTGATTTTTTTTATATGAATTTAAAGGAGAAACCACGGGCACTCTTTAATAAAGAAGCATTTAGGGTTCCAGGCTGGATGTTCCAGTTGGCAGTAGGACAAATTGATCTGAAGAGTGTCCCTCTTGTACTCTCAAGTCCCTTTATGTCACAGATTTATGGCTCTTTTTTTCCAGAGAGTGTCTGCATTTACTTTGCATGAATAGCACAAGCAGCTCCGAGTTCTGCTGTGATATACCACTGAGTCAGTATATCTTCAGAAAATGCATAGTTTTCTAGTGCTTTTGAAGTCTTTCCAGTCCATGAGATTGAAATTAAAGCAATTGAATCATGCACAAATAGTATTTGACTAGCAACATTCAGTTTCCTGATGCTTGTTCTACTGTTTTAATAAGAAAGTATGTTAGCTTAATTTTTAGTATTAAGCTTCTGTGTAGTGATGCAGAGACACTGTCAGTGGACATGCTTCCAGCCCCAAATCCCTCAATAAAGTGTCCTCTGCTGTGTCTTGGATATACCTTTCTCTGGGAGGGACACCAGTTTTTGAGGTTGTTGCGAACTGGATAAACACTGCCTCAGCCACTGGCTGGTAGAGATGCAAACATGTCATTTTACCCTTCTGTTGGAGATATACTCTCTGTTATAAGAGGGTTGTGTGAATGGCTGGCATTGCAGGGACATTGCTGGGAGTACTTAACATGCAAAAGGTGCTTTGAAAGTGAATTCTCAGACAGCAAAAGTAGAAAATGATGTTAGGAGATTTATCTAAAAGCTTTGACCTAATGATGATCTTCCTTTCACAAATAAGACTACTTTTCATTGCTAGTTCGTCTATCTTTTTTTCAGTCAAGACAATCTTTATGCTTTAGTTTCATCTTGGTCTAATAACCTCTTTGCAAATGACGGAGAAAGAAATGTGATATTCCTGCTACCCCCACTCTACCCCACCATACACATTCTCCAGATTTTGATAGACTTGTTTTATTTATTTCCAAAATTATATCCGCAGGAAACAAGCTGTTTAAATTCAGATTATGCTGAAGCAAAATGGTCCTGGTATGAGAAGCAACGTGCTGTTTTATGAGCGCAGAGTCCCTTTTCTCATAACTGATTGATAGTAAATATTTTCCTGAAGAATTATTGCCAACCATGAACAGTGCAACTGTTTCACTTTTTTTTTCTGTGCTACTTGCTGTACCAGCCATTGTCTGTAATTAAGATCTACAATTCACAATGCAGACGTTTGCACTTCCTCTGGGTCTGAGCTATTTATAAGGCATTTCAGCTGTTCAGAGTTTCTTTTGAGTGTTAAACTATGTGTAAGCAGGCTTCTTTAGTCTTCAGTTATGCAAACATTGTGGAGTGGTTGTCATTTCTGCTTCTCTTACCACCCAAAATGATTTTGCATGTCAATGAAACGACAAATTAAAAAATAATTACACTTGGGTTTTTTTTAAATGCAACAGAGACTTTGAAGAAATAGCAATATAAAAGCTAACTCATACATTGCTTTGTAGCTGAGGGTCTCTTAAGTGTATTATGGAGATCAGTTCTCCAGGCTCTGCAGTAAGGATGGTCTGGCAGGGGATAGGCAAAATCTTGATATGAAGAATCACTTTCGAAGTTTGGTCAACTCAATGGAGATGTTTCTACATTTTGGACCCCATGGTTTGGAATCTTGATAAAGCAAATGGCATTACATGTCAGATTGAGTTCAGTAGATACTGGAAGGTCCCCCCACAGATGTTAGAAACTCTATCTCATGTTTGAGTGGTTTCAAGGAATAGTTTTCTTATGGTGATGGCAGTCAAGCTGGAGCAGGTTGCTTGTGGAGGCTCTGCAGCCTCCATCCTTGGAGGTTTTCAAGACCAGGCTAAATGAAGCCCTGAGCTACCTGATCTGACCTCGTAATGCACCCTGCTTTGAGCAGGAGGCTGAGCTGGAGAACTCCAGAAGTCTCTTCTAGATGGAATCATCTTGGAATCCTCTTAGTGTACAGACAGTGAAGATGTAATAGAAATCTTTTAAAATTTAGAACTTGACCTGGCATCCTTAGTCAAAATTCCCCTACGACTGTATTATGTGTAGCGTCACGTGCTGTAGTTCCTTGCTGTGTTTTTGCTGGTTTGGTGATGGATACTCTGCATAAAGAATTACAGCCTTGAGGTCTTCATTCAAGATCTGTCACATTAAGCTTGTAATGGGTGTTTACCAGGGTAAGTGTTCCAACCAAACTAGACTTGCATTTACAAAGTAGTTCAGGATCCTTTGTGCTGGAGATGTGAAACATTTTGGAATCCAAGTTGTTGGTGGCTTTAGTGATAAATGGTAGCAAACATGAAGAGAAGCATTGCTTTTTGAGTAGTCACCTGCAGTGACAGCATCCTCAGATGGTACAAAATACATTACATTAGCTAGATGTATTTTTAGTATTTTTCAAATACAAGAATTGAAAATGTTGTTTCAAAATATATCCAATTTCTGCACTAAAACTCGTGGTATGAAATGCTGTAATAACAGTTTCCTAGTGTAGCCCACTGCAGGGAAGCCACTGGTGTGGCCAAGTATCACATTTCAGAAGGCAGAGTGAGTTCTGAGTTCAGCCTAGTGAGAGAGTGCCCGAAAATGAGGCTATTTTTGTAGCCTGATGGGGGTTAACGTGGGGTGGGCTCCAGCATCTTTACTGTTGGGAGCGGGCAGGGATGGGGAGGTGGCGTGGAGCGGGTTCATCGTGAGGCGCGCACTGCAGCACTGCCCACTGGTGCATGCCGGATCACCCGCACGCAGAGATCACATGGCTCCTCCAAAAGTCAAACGATCAATTCGCCTCGTTTTGGCTCTGTACTTAATGCACAAACAGTGCGATCTGCAGGGCTGTAATTGCATTGTTAGGGCCAAGGAACAAGCCTGTGCCTTTTCAGCAGACAGCTGGCAGGGAAAGAGGCATGTTGTTAGGAAAGAGAGAGGCAAGGCAAATAAAATTACTGCTAACGCTCAGAGATCGGCAGGAGTCCTACTTGCCTAATCTTACCGGTGGGAGCAAGCGGCTGTTGTAATCCAATTATAGCAGCATAAGCAATTTGTTAGACACTCCGCATAATGTAACAATTTCCCAATAAACTCTGACTTGTAATAACGTCGGCAAGAGCCCACATAAATCTGCCCGAATGGTGGGGGCTGGAGTGTTCGGCTGGGGGCTTGTAATTTGTGCCATCAGCACGTTTTGTGGAGTGTGGTGTGGTGCAGTCTTTCAGTGCAGGAATTTTAAGGGGAAAAGCATGGCACGCCCCTCCAAGAGAACACCATTACCAAGGGTCAAAAGAGATGCCAAACAAAGCTAGGAGGTGGCTTTTCTAGGTGGGAGGAAAAATCGAACCCCAAACGCCAGGCTCTAGCTGATGAAGATTTAAAAATATTAAGAAGCAGTAACGAAAATTGTAGCATTTTAAATTACATCAGGGGAAGAGGGGGAACTAGAATTACATCTGATTTGGAGGGGTAGGGAGGAGAATACCCTTCTTTATATTTAAGCCATTTAAATATTAAAAAAGAAAGCTCAAGTCTTGAAAGGGATGCTCTGTGCTTACAAGACAGAGAAACCACAGATCCTGGCCCAGGCAATTCATAATCTACAAAGGAAAAAATAAAACCTTTTCTACTATCCAGTTACTCTCCCGTTGTCTTTCTTGCAGCTCCTAGCTGGCTTCATGCATATTGGCACAGCATCTTGATGATGTGTCTGAGAGATAAAACGTAGGTCTAGAACCATTCACTTTGAGCATACCCCAGTGAATTTAACTTTTTTGGCACAATGATGAATGTCCCCTCTGGTTCATGCAGATCTACACAAAGAACTAATCTAATTTAGATATTATTTAAAAGTAAAATCAGTCTGCTGTGCTCTGCCTGTCACTCTTGGAGTACACTGCCAGTTAGAGCATCGTAGACACCAGTTTAAGGTTTATGTTTAGCAAGATTTAAGGTATCATATTTCTGTTAATCCCATTATTTAGCATTTCCCTTTGCTAAGATGCAGATAGGCAGCAGGCAAAATAATGTAGGTCCCTTTATATACAGCATAGAGACAGTCAGAGGTCCAGGATTTTCAGTGTTTTCTTAACACTGCTGTGGTGTAAAAATTCCTAGCTTCATACAGCTAACAATACTTTATTCATTTCTTAGCTCTGGGATCCTGTGAGGCTTCAGTGTGGAGTGACATTTCTGATCCTGTTCCCAAGTTGTGGCAGCATAATGCCTTTACGTAGGGGAAGAAATAGTTCCCAGCCATACAAAACAGTTTCCCTTATTTGGACCTTCTGCTCTCAGTCCCTGTGTTTTGATGCTGGGCTATGCAGGTTCTTTTGCTTAGTCAAAAAAAACGCAACAGAAAACCAAACCCAAAACTAAATCACTGACCTTGTACATACAGCTCATACAATCATGCCTGTACCATGTGTGCCTTTATGGTTGTACTGTATTTTGTGTGATTTTGTGGTGTATTTACATATTCACCTGCCATACTAGTCCTGAGATGATTTTTATTTAAACTGTAGAAGAGTAGCTGAGACGTGCACGCAGGCTGCCGTGTGGATAATGCTGCATATTTTGCCCTTCTTTATGTGGAAGTCAAGCTTCCATTGTTCTTAATCTTTGTTGTCTGCCAGCGTATCAAAATAACAGGCTGAGACAGCGAGCATTTCCAAAAGTATCCTAATAAATATTTTCTTGCCACATAAGTGCACCTTAAAAAGTGTGTTTAAAGAGGACAGGTATTATCTTAGTTTGCCGAAGCTGAATCAATAAACTGCAGTGCTTCTAATAAAGCCACTCAGTGTCTGGGTTTAACTAATGGCTGATTTTCACGGCTTTGACAGTGAGCTGTGTGCGTTATTTTCTCCTGATATTGTAAAAATAATGAGAGCAAATTAGAACAATCAGTTTACCCCGATAGCTGCTGATTGGAGGTGATGGGCAATATGGCAGCGGGTAATCCATCTTCGGGCTCCTGTCACATTAACTTCAGCAGTGTGGAAAAGATCAGGCGGAGCAAGTGGGAATCCTGCCCAATCAGAAAGCCGAAATTAATGAGAAGAGCATTGTTCTGTGATCAACCTTTTAATTAGCAAGAGTGGAGACGAAGGGAGTGATGAAGCTGGCAGCACAGCTGCACAATGTTGGGCATGTTTTCGGTGAGGGGGAGGAAAAACATGGGTTTTAAATTACCCCTTCTGTGCTCCCTGTACACCGGCAGTGTGTCTTCATTCTAACCCCCTTAAAAGATCTTAATAAACAGCCACATCCAGGTTAATATTGCAAACGTGGCTGTTACTAATGAGTGGTTTCGAAGTAGGTCGTTTCGGGGGTCATTTAGGAAAATGTTGATCACTGTTTACAAAAAAAGGAGAGAGAGAGAGAGAGAGACAGGGTTTGGTGTTAAAGTTTCACTGCATCAAGGAAAGAAGAGGAGGGAGATGGATAAAATTAGAGTAAGGGACTGCCTGTTTTAATACTCCTCTCCTTATTTAGTATATGTTTGAAATAAGATTCCTCAGCATATATTTGAAACGAGACTCCTCAGTTAAAAATACTATGCGTCCATTTGGCTTTCAGCAGCAAAAAAAGAGGAGAGATCAAATACTGGGTTGATTTCCTAATACTCCTTTTTGGGGTTTTTTTTCCGATGTGTTTTTTTACCTCAGTATTTTTCAGTTTATTCACTTAACAACAAGAAATTATAATTAAAAATATTTGACTGCTGTAATTGTTAAGATTGACTTGATTTTTTTTCCTAGTGGTTTGAGAAAATCACAGTTTTCTCAAGTACATTCTAAAAACAGACACTGGAGTTAATGCGTGTCGGTTCTGAATACCAGTCTTAGGAAAATCTTTATTTTTGTAAAGGGAAAAAAATAATGCGGGAGGGGGAAAAGTGATACTACGGAGCAATTTCTGGAAAGGAAAATAAGAAATGTTAGAAAATAATATTAATGTTTGCAGTGGGAATGCAGCTACTTCTGATTATCACGGTTCCTGTTCTTCCTTCCTTGCTCTCTGTATTGTTGTTTTCAGGCAATTCTTTTCTCCTTCCCCGTAATTCCCAAAGAAGTTGTAGCCATAGAAGAGTGAGGCTCCGTCACTCTGTGCACAGCAGCTGTGCTGCTTTCCTTTCATTTTTCTAATCAGGACACAGGCTCTCTTCACTTTTAGGTATTCCACTTTCTGATGCTGAAAAGCAGATAAACTCTTGTCAGTTTGCAAGAGAAGGCAAAAGTCAGCACCCCGCACCCAGCAAGCCGTATGGGCTGTTTGTGTGAGTTGTGAGCTCACACCCACCGGCAACTTCGTGTTGCCTGCTTTTAGGTAGGTAGCAGTGTGCTGGGGAGGAAAGCTGCTGTGGGTGAGGTTGGCTGCTTTGGGCTTTAGTTCCAGGCAGATCTCACCATCTTTGCTTACTGTAGTATTTGGAACTTTCCTAGTTTGTAGGAGCAATGTAATCTCTTTTCTTCTCACTCTTCTTTGAAAAATGAGGGCTTTGTATGAGTTTGGTGGTGTCCACATAGTTTTTATAGGCCGAAAGACACTGCATCTCCACAAAGAAGTTAACCTGGTAAATCGTAGATTTTTGTACTATCTAACCAGTTGTATTTCTAATATAATAATGAGTGGGACTTGCAGTTCCATTTGTAAAGATTGTCTTAATATTTTGCTTTGTAAGAAACAGTTCCAATTTTTTATAACTTTGTCACTATTTAACCCTTTGAAGTAACATTTTATTTCAGCCTCCCACTCCCTGCAGCCTGAGGCAGAAATAAAATTTGGCGTGTGGGATGAACAGTATTCACTTAACCAACAGCTGTTCAATATTTTATTTTATTCGTATTGCTTGTTCTGTGCCCCAGGCTGTATTTATTGCATACATTTCAAGTCCTGGTCAGAATATGGAAATACAGACTTCCTCCTGGGGGTTTCCCCTGCACTTTCAGTGCTTCACAAACCTTAATTAATCCTTCTACTGTTTCTTGGAGTGAATGGTGGACTCACAGCATCCCTTTTTTGCAGAGAAGTTCAAAAGCTACTTGAACAACTGAAACCTAGGGAGGAAATAGTTTATTTATAGTGAGCAATGAGGTCTCACGGGAGTAATACTAGATTAGGAATTATGACCCCAGATTTTGAGATATATTTTGCCTTTGTCTTATTCTGCTTTTCTATCTCAGTTCTTTCATCTGTAAAAGGATAATGCTGCTTAACATTTCCTCATTAGACTTTTGGGAATCTAGAAACATGGTATCGGTTGAAGCATGTTTTGTATTTGAGCACTATTTTTGTTTATATACACCTAATGTTGATTTGGGCCCTGTTGTTGGGGCATCTTCTCTCTCCCCAGGACCATCTGCATTTTTAAAGGGCTGTGTTAGACATGCATCTTGGGAAAGATGCACTTACCAATGGTTGCATTCAAATGGCTGTCAAATATGATCCTTTTGGGAGGCAAGAGGAAGGTCTAAGAGAGAGTGGACAGTTTCTAAGCCAAATCTTCTTGTTGTGGCATAAAACACCAAAAGCTCTCAAAGCCTTTTGTTCTCCTTTGATGAAACTCAAGACCCAGTAAATTATTCTGCAGCTGCTTAAACCAGTTTGTCAGTTTCCAGAGAGATTCCCCTGTGGGCAGAAACCAAGTGGTAAATTCTTGCCCCAAAGTAATCATACTGCAGGAGAATAACTGGAAAGATGTAATGCGTTGCAGAATCCACCTTAAGTATGGAGCTTACCACCGTGACTCTGTAATGGGATGTCCCAACATGGGGTATAATATCATAAATACTGTAAATGCGCCACTTGTGAATTAGTAGGCAGCCTTGGGATTGTTAATGTTTACATATATGTTAAAATGAACATAAACCCAATATTAATTCTTTTTTAACCCAATACAATAATTTCATTCTAGCTCCTGGCTGGGTTTTGCAAGTATATGTTTTTATTAGTGTTGAATTTCTTGGTCGGGGTAGGGGGGGAGGTTGATGCTATTTTCAGTTAATTTGATTTAAAGCATTTCACATGTTTTTCACATTCCACTGTCTGTATTCTGCAGTGTCTCTGTGCAGTTTTCCTGCCTCTCTCTTTTCATCCCTACGCTGGCTCACTCTGTTTGAGGGCTTTAGTTTGAGAGCTGCTTTGAGACTGGAGAACATTGTCTTCACAGCAAACTGGGAGAAGAGTCATTCTCTGAGGTGGTTTTCTTCACCTTTTTTTATCTGATCTCTCTAATGTTTTTCTCTGCCATCTTTCAGGATCACGAGAGCTATGTATAGAGTGTTACTGCTTAGTGCCTTCTCCTTGAGGCTCAGTCACCTTAGGGAGCTTGGGCATAATTCTGCAACACCCTGTGAGGCAGCTGCATAGTATCTCAGGAGAAAAGGGATGTGTTAGCCACAGTCTGACAGGAACCTGCAGAGGGCCAGGAGTAAAAGTTGTCCTGTAGCTCTACTGACAGCGTTAACATCTGCTGCAACTACAAGCTCATCTTTTTCATAGGTACGTGCTCGCATTCTGGACTCCCACCAGTTTTAATCACAAGTTCAAGAGCCATCACGTCTTTATCAAACTCCCTTTAAAATGCTCCTTGTGTGAATGTAACTTTCTGAACATCAGGACTGACATGAAAGGGAGCCCCATCGAGCAATATACCTACTGCTGTCCAGCTAGTGGTGGCCTGAGGCCACCACAAAGGCTTTGATGCACAGCCAGGTTCTCAGGCACTGTTGTGTGTGCTCTCAGGAGGTTACAGCCTTATGGGACCTAAAGAGGATCTAAAGAGGTGCTTACCCCACCAAGACTCCTCTCAAGAAAGAGGTGGCCTTCATCTTTGAGGGAAGCTACCCAGAATCCCTGTGCAAACTGCTGCAGGGCGTACTGCTGCAAGGGATATTGTATGGACAAGCCAGCCTCGTTTGGACCTAATTAAGAAAATTATTAAGTAATTAGACCCTATACAGGCAGAAATCTTCCCAGAACCCTTCCCTTTCTTTCACTGTGCTCTGTAGCTTTCAGAGTCCCTATAAGCACATTGCTAGAAAGAAGATCTCTGGGAACCAAGCACACACCAGGCTATTTTTAAGTAACAGAAGTTCCCTGTAATGGTCCCAAGCAGAATGCCGTGCTCCTGTGATCTACGTAGAATATATGTGCATTGTCCAGCACATCAAAAACCTTTCTGGATACTGTTGGTGAAGCAAAAACCAAGCCTGTTTGCATTACATGTTAGAAAGTTCCTATCTCTAGGTAAACTGTCTGTATTTTACTTAATCCAATTATAATTTCTCTTTGCTCTCTGAGGGCTAGCAAACTGTCTACTAGCTGTTGACAGAATATCAGCAATATTTTTTAAAAATTTCTCTCTTTTTAAAATTTTCTATAAAAACTGTGTTAAACAGAGTTACAATTTTCAGACTCAATTTAGCCTGACTTTTGTGTGTTGAAAAGTAATAGCAAATTTCGTATATGAAAAGCTTTTGTGTGTTTTTTGTAGCTGTATTAGTAATGCTCTTCCTTATACTCTTTTACATAGGTATTACTCTTCCAGAGAAATCCTTCTTTTCTTAATGCAGTAGTATTTATTATAGGTGAAACACTTTAAAATTTGAGATTCAAAATTTTAATTTGGTTTTAACTGTCCCTTCTCATAGAAGCAACATGAGTCTACATGTGATACATAGTAATTTTGTTTCTTGGGTAATGAAACATGGTATCTGTTTTATAAAGTGTAAGTACATTAAACTCCTTATGTTAATAACTTTAAGACACAAGGATAACATTTATTTTAAGAGAAATAATTTTGTAGGTTTACTTATTAAGGTTTTTTTTTAGCTTAACAGTTACTTATAAACTGTTCCAGAATGTAATTTGTCTTTAAAGAGATTGTAAAACCTTAGCTGTACTAATGAAGTTAATGCATATTTTAAAGTACTAGTTCCTGAAATATATCTTGTAGTTCCCATGAAGGTGGGGTCAGAGTAATGTGACTTTATACATTGCATAGATAAGTTATCAGTTGGGAAACGGGAGCAGCACTGTTGAGTCTGCAGCCTCGTATCCTACAATAATGCTTAATAGAATAAAGCAGTTCTCGTTGGACAACCTGATGTTTTGCCCTCAGTTTACTTCCAAATATGTAATTATCTTTATTTCTGGGTATTTATTACCATAGTGACGTCTTTGGATCAGGTACTGACATGTAGAATCCCTTCTAATATGAAAAACCAGATCAACAGGCTTCAAATCCTGTCCTCAGATGGAGACACATTTTCTTTCAGAGTTTCCTGAAACTGTACTAAAGAACTTTTGATCTTATGTGGGTCCTCAAGTGACTCAACATAAATAGTCTGTGTGGAGATCAGACATTTGCCTCCATCTCCTTTCTCTCAAAGTAAATCACTATCAACTGGCAGGGCAGGTTTTGATCCTGATGGTTGTAGGAGTTGATTTGGAATAATACTGGGATCCAACTGGCACCTGTCTGAGTTTTTGCTCTTTGCAATCCCAGAATTGTTCAGATAGCCACTGCAATCTATACCCACATAACTGGTCAGTTAAAGGCACAAGACAGCAACAGTATTGAAATCAACCATGTAACTTTTCTTCTAATTGTGGAGACAATAGACGATTGGCCCTGGAGAAAATGGAGTTCATAGTTACAACATCTTGCTGCCCAGCAGATCTCGGCCTGATCTTCCCAGTAAGTGACTTGAAGGCAACTCCTCCAGCAAAAGTGCCTCTCTATCAGGGACTCTAAGGTCACTTGCATTACTCGCATCTAGATCTTTAGCTGACATCCAAACATCACATGAATGAAGAACTTAAAGGTTTGTCCCAGATCCTATGGGAGTTTACCTGGAGGCAGTGAATGTATGAAGAGAGATATTCTCTGTTCCCATGTAATACATTTATTATAAATGCATCAGACACCATGAGGGATATCCTGTGAAACCAGTGACGAGCATAGTGAATATGGCCTCAGAGCAATCTGAAGTTACCTGGGAGTTTCCTGGAGGCAAGATTGATGGATAAAACCTCATCAGAATAAGTAGTGCTCCTGCGTGTCATGTGCAACTCAGCAGTTCAGCACATGGTGGAAAGGTGTAGGTTGTACATTTCATAAATCTCTGTTACGCTCAAGCTCACAGGGCACATGCCAGACTGAAAATTGACAGCTCTTCCAGTCATCCATGAGAGAGGAATGAAGCCCCATCTTTGTGTGTTAACAAAGGGGAGTCCACAGTCCCGTTAATGTTCTCTTACTTATTCAAAGTCAGTTTGCTTAGTTAACAATCAGCGAGTTTGCATCTGTGCCTTCTCAGATATGCTCTGAGCTGTGAAGTGATGAATGCCTCTTGCAGAACAAGGCATTACCTGCCTTGTTACACAGGAAGGGCTGGAAAGAGGATCCAGGGAACTACAGGCACATCAGTCTGACCTTGGTGCTGGGGAAGGTCATGGAACAGATCATCTTGAGTACCATCATGGGGCGCATATGGGACCAACATGTGATCAGGCCCAGTCAGCACGGGCTTATGAGACGCAAGTCCTGCTTGTCCAACCTGATCTGTGATAAGGGAAAAGCTGTGGATGTGTCTTCAGTAAAGCCTTTGACGTCATGTCCCACAGCATTCTCTTGGAGAAGCTGGCCAAGCCCGAAGAATGGTGGTGAATGGAGTCAAATGCGGCTGGTCGCCAGTTACCAGTGGTGCTCCCCAGGGCTCAGTATTGGGGCCAGTTCTGTTTAGTATCTTTATTGACAATATGGACAAGGGGATCAAGTGTACCATCAGTAAATTTGCAGGCTACACTACATTGAGTGGAGTGCTGGTCTGCTTGAAGGTAGGAAGGCTCTGCAGAGAGATCTGGACAGGCTGGATCAATGTACCAAGGCCAACTGCATGAGATTCAGGAAAGTGCCAGGTCCTGCACTTGGATCGCAACAACCCCACACAGTGCTGCAGGCTGGGGCAGAGTGGCTGGAAAGCTGCCCAGCAGAAGAGGACCTGCAGGTACTGGTCAACAGCAGCTGATCATGAGCCAGCAGTTGCCCAGGTGGCCAAGAAGGCCAATGGCATCCTGGCCTGTATCAGAAGCAGTGTGGCCAGCAGGACCAGGACTCTGATCATCTCCCTATACTCAGCATTTGGTGAAGCTGCACCTCAAATCCCGTGTTCAGTTTTGGACCCCTCACTACAAGAAAAATATTGAGGTGCTGGAGCAAGTCCAGAGAAGGGCAGTGGAGCTGGTGAAGGGTCTGGAGCACAAATCCTGTGAGGAGTGGCTGAGGGAGCTGGGGTTGTTTAGCCTGGAGAAAAGGAGGCTCAGGGGAACCTTATTGCCCTCTACAACTGCCTGAGAGGAGGGTGCAGGTCAGCCGTTTCTCCCAAGTGACAAGCAGCAGGACAAGAGGAAATGGCCTCAAGTTGTGCAGGGAAGGTTTAGAATGGCTATTATGAAAACTTTTTTCACTGAAAGGTTTATGGAGCATTGGAACAAGCTGCCCAGAGAAGCTGAGTCACAGACCTGGAAGTATTTAAAAGGCTTGTATATGTGGCACTTAGTTTAGTGGTGGACTTGGCGATGATAACAGATAGATTTGATGATCTTGGAGGTATTTTCCAACCTCAGTGATTCCATGATTCTACCTTCTGGGACCTTGCACGTCACTAATTCCAGCCTCTTGTCTTGTAGATAGTACTTTGTCTCTTTAGTGAGCTTACAAAGTTTCATCTTACAACCAGTTAAGGTCTGGTCTGAGGTCTTTTTTTCCACTGTTTCCATCAGAAGATTTTTCCAGAGCCCGGTTGTTCTAATGACTGGAAATCCTCTGCTCAGTTTCCAAGCTAGCTTATTCATGGAGAGATTATACCACTGGTTCTTTGTATCTTCCTTTTGTTTTAATGGTTCTTGTTCCATTTTTGATGTTTATCCACATGTAGTTTTAGAGAGCTGTCATACCCGCTTTGTTTTATTAGGACAGATTGAATCGTCCTTAGGGAGTGGTATGTTTTAAAAAATGGAATAAAAAAGATGTTTGAGCATTTGTGGTTGAGGACTTACTTTTCTAGGAAGAATTATTTATGTCTACTTTTCTGATCACTCTCTCTTAGGCAAAAGTTGTCATATTATTGCCCTGAACTGTACTTCAGGTATTGACAGCCTCACATACATGTAAAGATTTAATCCTTCTGGCTGATGCGGTGACACAACCCGCATCCTTCTAAAAGGAAGAGGAAGCTTGGACAAATCACTGCATCCTCCATCTTGTTATTGTCAGGTATCATGGTCTCTTGATTTTCCTGGAATATTGTTCTGCCCTGTGCAGTACTCAGCAAATACCACCACTTGACTGGAATACAGAATCACCAGTAGTCACTGCCACTAATTGGCAGGTTTTAAAATTTATAGTTTTCTCGGAGGGAACTTGTAATGGGAAATAACTCATGTTGTGCAGTAAAAGCAACTGTTCCATATTTTCCTTCATGTATATTTAACACAATCTGTAATTTACAAAAATAGATTTGAATTAGTCTGCCTGTGGAAGCTCATACCTAAGATAACTTCAGCGAGGCAGGCAAGCAGTCCCTTGTTGCTTGTAACCGATGGCTTAGTTGAGGCTGCAGCTTGGAGGGAGACAGCAGTAGTCACTGTATACATTGCTGAACCTTACTGTTGAGGAAAATTAAAAATGAGCAGCAAAGTAGTTGCGCTCACAGTCCTGAAAATAGTATTTAAAGTGGGTGCAATTCGATATTTTACCGTAATAATGACTCTTGACAGGCAAGTAGTCCTTACCTGCTCAGCTCATGTAACCAGGCTGTTTGGGTCCTGTGCCCAACAGGCAAACTTGCCTTCATGATGGCCTGAATTTGTGAAATACAATAGGTCTATCCTAAATGTGTGTGCACAGGTTCAGATTTAACTGTCTTCTCATAACATTAAAGTCCGAAAAACTCCTGTTGCTTCTCAACACACAATGAAACCTTTGTAACAGTGACGACAAACTGAGAATTCAGTTAAAACACAGCTAAAATATTTCAGCATTGTTTTTTCTGACCCCACTTCTCTCACTTTAAACAGCTGCTTTTGTGTTTAGACTAACATTCATTTGGAAGAAAATAAAAGTGAAAACCACTTAAAAACTATACTACAAAAAATTAGATTGTTAATTAACTAAGACTTGTAATTTCTCAGCAAAGAAAGCTGCCTCTCTGACAAATAAACCTTCCTTATAGGTCTTTGATTGTAGGTAATAAAAATGTTCTTAATTAATGCCAATTATGTGCATTGGTTGTTTTCTTTCAAGTCACCGTATTTTACAAAATTATGTGAACTACAGAGCTGAATCAGGTTGTTGTCCTGCCATGCTGATTTAGATCTGTCAGCCCTATTCTGGATCATAATTTGTAATCCCAAATAGTTCTGAGGTGGGTTGTAATGGGAGTATTTCAAGGTTTGATTTAGAAGATTGCGGATTGTTAGACTTCACAGGCAGTTAATTAATTGTAAAACCTGAGTTTTGAAACTGGCTCAGGTCAGAACTAAAGATAAGTTTGGAATTTAATAATTTGTGGAGAGTACCAGCTGAAGTTCCTAGAGAACACATGCATCATAAAAATTGACAGTTTTTGAAAATTTTTGAATAGTTGGATGGATGTAATTGCAAGTCAGTATTGGATATCTGAACAGATTAATACCGCCTGCTCCCAACTTGTGAAGCCAGAGGGCAGGTGTATCTGCAGTATTCTTGAAGAACCTGGTCTTTAGTGGCTGCAAAAAATGAACAGTGAAGGCTTGTGAACCCTAGAGTTGGAAAGTCTTATTAAAAAATAATTCTCTATACAGCATCTTTTTAAAAGAGTTCCAGATTTTGCTTATGAAAAATGAAATACATCAACATCAGACGATTGTAACTATCCAAAGGCCTGCCAAGTGTTTATGAACTTTGATAGTGAGGTTAGAAATACAGAGTCACTTAGGTTGAAAAAGACCTCAGGAGGTCCAACCTGCTGCTCACAGCAGAGTCAATACTGAATTCATTACTCCCAAGTAAGCTCCACTGCCAGGCACCTGCTTCTCCTGGGTTTTATGTCTACAGAACATCTACCTACAATTTGAGGTGTCAGACTGCACCCAGAAATTAAGCCAGCATGCTCTTTGCATGAGAAGGGCTACATTTTGCCCTAGCTGTTGCCTGCCTTTATGTCCTAAGATAGCACCAAGGAGCACATCAAGTTATGTAGTCTTGGAGGAACAAAGACACAAAAACAGCTGCAAGCTGTTTTCCTAAAAGGAAGGGAGATATATTGCTGCTAATATACAGAAGTGATCACAGATCTCAAAAGTTTCAGTACTTGGTCCTGTGGGGGGGGGAACTGCTGCTGCTGTCCTCCTGCAGTGTGGTCAGCACCACCTTTTACCTGTCTCATTCAGACCCAAGCCACAGCTCTGTGGAGGTGAGGGGAGAACAGATGGATTGTGGTGTCAGCCCAAGACACCCAGCTGAAGGTCGCCAGCCCAACTAACATATCTGCAACTGCAGAGATCTTGCTTTCACTTGAGATGTCCTTTCACTGCTGCTGGACAGGTCAGATGTCACACTGTAATCCTCTCCTGCCACATGCAAGAGGTGTGGGGAGAGACAAGTTGCTGCCAGTACTTTTCTCCAAGTCCTCTTAAGGGGATAAAAGGAATGGCCCTGGATGCCATCTGTACTGCAGAAGGAAGGTCTGTGTGTCAGGATTTGGGTGCAGCAGCAGGACTGTGTACAGAGTTCGGGCCCAAAATGGCAAGGACAGCTGTCAGATGGGACTGAGGGACATCAGCAGGCAATGTTGGGAAGTTTTGGTCAGGTGCTTCTGTCATCTACTCGGGTCTAGTTACTTCTAGTCTTTCTTATTGGACTTGTCAGAGACATAAAAACGTAGCTGTGGATAGTCTAGCACATCCTACTGTATGTCCTCATCTCTGTCACATATAAATATTAAAATCACAAACTTCTAAACCCAGGCGACATTCTGAAGTCCCCCGGTGGTTACACATCACAATTGCTGTGATGAGTAAAGAAACTTACCTAAAGCATGTCCTCCCTAGGGCACTTACCTTCGGGATGTGAGTTGTTGCCACGTCTGTATTGATTTTGGAGTGGTATCTGGGTGTCTCAGTTCGAGAAAACTCGACATGAAATTTTTTCATAACACACTCGACTTTTGGTTCTGTTTTGGAAGGCTGTGGAAACAATTGGTACTGCTGCATTTTTTCTAACTGGTGAAGTGAGACCATGCCTTTACTAACGAGTCTGTTTTGTCTAGTTTTTACATGACAGATTTGTTTGCTGACACTTGAGGGGAAGTTTATACTTGTGTGGTGTGGTGGCACTTTGTGACATTGCCCTCAATGAGCACCCTTGGTGCAGAGGCTTCATTCCCAGCATCAAGCAGTGCTTTGTCTTTGTGTTGGGACGCATCTATTTAACTGATAGACTTGTGAAATGGAGTGACTTGCCTATGGCAGCACAGGAAGGCAGTGGGAGAGTTAGGAGTAAAACTCGAAAGACTTGGCTCCCATTTCCCTTTCTCATTTTTACATTTGTACTGCCAGCTTTCAGTTTATCAAGAATTAATAAGTAATAACCTTGGATTGAAAAGGGCTGATACTCTGTCATGAGATGTTTCTCTGTCTTCAGCATTGTGCAGAACTCAGCAGTGTTGCACCTTTTTAGTTTTACTTAAGCGGCGTTACTCAATATTTAATGTGAAATAGAAACGCGTAATTCACAACTGCAGTCAGCTGCACTGGGATGTTTGTCAGCCGAAAGGGGGGTGAGGTAGCGAGACTTTTTTATGCCATGGAAATTGAAAATTTTCAACAATTTTTTCCTTTAATTTCTTGTTACATTTCACATTGTACATGCAGCTGACATGATAATCCTTCAGCTTGTCCTAAATTACATTTTAAAATAGAGATCAGTTAATTATAGCAGTCTGAATATTTTTTATCAGTTATAGAGGGAATTTCTAATGACACTTGTTTCTCTTGAATTTCAGATAAACTAGTGGATGTGTTCTTAATTATGCATGTAACAAAAAAGGTAAATCGAGTAAAAATTACAGTTAACACTACCCAGGACTGCTTTGAGTGAGATCGGATAGTCACAACTTAGCATCTATGGCTCTTCTGTTTGGAAAGTGCTAGAGGGAGCTCTAACCCCTCGATCGAGGAACAGGCTGTCAGTGGTGCATCTCAGAGCTTGGGCTGTGGTAGGAAACGTTGACTTCTTTTGACATTTTAATCTTATTTTGTAGCAGGAGGTTGCATATGGTTTTTCCAGGCATGAGCCCAAATTGCTCTTCCTAGATGAGAAGATGCAAATAGTGTGTTTGCAAGTGTACTATTATTAGATTTAATACAGGCTATTGTGAGCTACCTGAAAATACAGAAAACAAGTGAGAGGTATCACAGAGGTGTTTAGCAAATAGTGAGTGCTAAAGTCTAATAGTACTTTCCTTTCACAAAGGAGAAAAATTCTCACCATAGAAGACCTAATGATATTTAAAAGAAAATGCATTTTAAACTGTTGGAAGTAAAAGCTACTTTACTCAGCGTGTAATAGGTTCTTAGATGTTTAGTCAATTATTATAGTAGGAGTTATAGAAAGTGTTGGTTGTTAGATAAATTTACAATGGGATGCATCAGTGCATGAGGATGGGAGAAATTTCTCACATCATATGCTCCACACTGATAACATTCTTGATATGACAGGAAAGAAACTGTCTGAAATGGGATGAAAAGAAGAAAAGAAAACTTGGTTTTTATTTGTAGAAAGGGAAATGTAGGTGAATTATTTTCATTGTTTATTAATAAACTCACTAAAAGGAATAGCAGAATCATGACTTTGAATGAAGGAACATTATGTGGAAAATACAGTATGGTGAAGGACCAAGTGAGGCTAGCAGTTCTGTTTTGCCACAGTTTACTGGGGGATTTATATTATTTATATGCTACAATCAAATGTATTCACTTTGATTGAGTCTACTAGAGGGAGAAGAATAATGGGAAGCTCCCTCCCTCCTTTAGTTTAAGGTATTTTTTTGAAAGGTTATTGGCAGCTAAACACTGAGCCAAGGAGGAATCCCTAGTGGAACAATCTGTGACTTGGGCTTCTGAGTTATGCAATTTGAGTGTCAGCTGATAGGGATAAAGTCTGCTCAGCTGTGGAGCTGAATATGCCTTCCTGAAGTGCTTTATAGTTGGGGCTGGTCACTTGCTGTAGCAGAGGCTACTGGTTTCTGCCTTTCTTCTGTCGTGTGCTTTCACATGTCAGCAGCAATTGGCCTAACTCAACTTAATGCATTTTCTGCAGATACAGAATTCATTGTCCTTAGCATGTATTTTTGGAGTCTATTCCTCAGGTCATGAATCTCTTGCCAGGTACCAGTGAAAGAATGGACCAACACAATCTTAAGATATAAAGTCAAAGAAAACTTTAAGGTAGGATGGACCTCTGGAGGTCTGCAGTTCAACTGCCTGTTCAGAGGAGGATGACTTCACAACCAGTTCATTTTGCTTGGAGCTTTGCCCACTCATATTTTGAATGTCTTCCTTTTAATGTCCAGAGCTTTGCTTGCTACAGCCTGTTGCTGTTGCCCCTCTTCCTGTCGTTACACACTTCTGAAAAGATTCTGTCTCACTTTCCTCTGTAACCTCCCTTTAGGTAGTGGAAGGCTGGTGGATAACCCCCAGTCTTCTCCAGGCTAAAATCATCCATCTTCCTTAGCAATCCTAAAAATCCTCCATGGGAATCACCCCAGTTTGCCAGGAAGGTAACATTTGACTGAAAGGTTAGCAGAACAGCTCATCTCGAGAAGACAATGCTCATTAGTGAGTGAGGGTTATTCGATGACCTTGTAGGGGTTATAGGAGGCTACAAGCCAAAATCTCAATATTTTGGCTGTAGACCACTGACCAGCTTTAACTTAGCACTGTACAAGAATATTTAATGGATTTGTCCTCTTACAGCTGCCTCTGTGGTGGCTGCTAACAGCAGTAGTATTGGTATCAGCCAGTGTGAGTTGCTGGGATGTCCTCTTCTAGATCTGGCTGTACTGGTGGAAAAGAATACCATGCAGCCTTCGCCTGGCTGCTGCATGGTATTCTGGAGGGTCGCTGCCCTCCAGGATCTGTCAGCAAAACTGCAAAGCTGCTCTCAGTTAAGATGAGGTGTTCTAGCGTAGACAGTTTAAATAGCAGGTCTCTGCTAACAAGCTTATTTTGACTGAAATAGGTTAGGGAGTGCTCGTGTAGCCAACTCCTCCAGCAGATCCAAGGAGTACATTTGCAATGGGAGCAGAGCACATACATGAATCTTATGCTTCTTCAGAATGCTGCTGGGTTTTTGTTTGTTACATCTCTCTAGTATTCCTGGAAATATGTAGTACTCCCGTAGCTGGGAAATGTTATCTGATACCCAGCATGTATCCTGACTTCCAGTTCTGAATCTCTCATGTTGCCTTGGCCAAGTAGTTTGGTGCAGGTATGCCCTCTTTGTTGTTGGTAGCAAAATGCATCTCAAAGGAAAAAATTCATGGAAAATACTACTGAGTAAGCCATCTTGGAGGGCTTGTGTTTCTTGGTGCTAAAAGCTTTGCATAGGTAGAACCAAGTGATTTGAAAATCTCAGTAGTGTTATTGAGAGCAGATAACAAGTTTTTACGATCATTCTCTCCCTCTGTTTTTGTGTTGTTCACGGTGGTATCAGTCTTCACTGTTACTTCAGCCATGTTTTGAATCACTTGAGTCCACCTACCTGTTCCTGGCTGCCTTTCTCTCTGAGTTAAGGGAGCACTTGAAGCAAGAAAGGAATCAACAGTAACACCCATAAAGAGTAACTTCACTCAGGCAGTAGATCATGCTTGAGTGTTTTAAAAACTGAAGCAACTGTTCCAGAAAACTATGAAACTGCTGCTTAGAGCTTTGTTTACTTACGCCTCTCCCTGACATAAATGAGTGCTTTGCTGCTACTGGCCATTACCTGATGACTTTAGTAGACTGGTTCTCCAAGTCGTAATGTGCATATTCCTTCCCTCCATTAACAGTAATAACACATAATGGTCCCAGCAGTTCAACTCTGGTTCTGGTAGCCATGCCAAGGAAGAAAGCATTTCCTTTGGTGGTTTCCACTGGAAGAGATTTTTTGTTACTGGAGTGTCTGCTTCGAAATTTGTGTATGATCACTTTACAGCTAGTAAAAGGTGTGCTCTGAAGTCTACCTCTTTAAGAGTGATGGTGCCTGCCCTCCCCCCCATATGTCTAGATATGCATTTGGTCAGGGATCATCGTTTGGGAAAGTAACATATGCCAGTGCTGTGCTGATGCAAGCAGATTTCTCATCAGTGCTTGTTATTTGCAAAGACAACTTGGAGATGAGGAGGAGGAGAGGGACTCCCAATTCACATCCATTGCTGGCATCAGAGAAATTTTATTTTGGAGGTTTTTGTCAACACTTAAAATCTAGGTGGGAGACCTATATCAAAGGAAAGTTTACAGTAAGAGCTGTGAGATTCCAGACTATTAAACTTTATTAGCCTGTCTGAAACATTAAGTATTAGCTTAAAAGAATAGTTTTTTAATCTCCTCTCCCGGTTGCTGTTTACTGTGTAGCAGTGTGGGAGGGGAGAATCTTGTCCAGCAAGGTATTACTGCTGCTCTTTGTATAGCCTATGTGCAAGTGCCCATGGCTCAGTCCTGTCTCCCCAGGCCCTAGAGAGACTCCCCGTGTTACTTCTCTGGTGTCTCCAGCTTTTCCTGGCCCTGAACAAAATCTGCTTTTTCCTTTTCTTCTGTATCTGAGGTAATATCCTTAGCCAGGTGCCCTCCAGGCTGACACCATATCATAGGTACTTAGATGCTACCTCTGAAAACTATTGCCCTCCCAGGATTTCAGAAAGTGCAGCAGGTTGGGCTGCTGTGTCCAGCGTAATTCCGGTGATCTTTCATCTAGATGTATCCTTTCTTACAAAGATTTTCTACAGTGTGATTAGAAACCAGATGTGGACAAGCAGCCTAAAGCTCCAGAGAGGCAAAATTGCTAGTTCCTTGGGTGCTGTTAATTTCAGTATGTGTGTTTTGAATTTTCTCTTGAAAATAAACAGTAGAGATGCTGTGGTTTCTTTCATGGTGCTTTCTTTTTGACTCTCAGATGTGATTGATGATCATCTACTTCTGGGTTATGTTCGTTTTTCAGAATGTTTCAGTGAGCTTTGCAGCGTGGAAAGTAATTCAGTACTGAGTGAGTAAGTCCATATATGAGCTAAACCCATGGTTAACCTCACAGAGGCTGTTATGTGAGATGGAGGCGGCCAGAAATGGGTAGATTCTAAACTGAGCTTTTAAAATAAAAGTAAATGGAGTGAGTTGTTTAATGACCTAGCATTGTAGCCTTGCTGTCAACTCAAACACTGGAAAAGCAGGTTCATCCTGCAAAGGAGAAAAATGAGGAGCTGGCTGCCCTTCTCATGTCTCTCAGGTGCTATGGCTCATGAGATCGTGTTTTTTATGGTGAGACAACCTCCTCAACACCCCCCAGTTCTCAAAGCAAAGGAGTTCTTTTATAGGAAGCTGCCAGTGAGGAGCTGCAAGGAGCTTCTTTCCTCTTTGCTTAGCCTTGGCGGTCTGGGAATCAGTTCTGCAGCATTTGGTAATTGCAAGCCTAAAAAAGAAGAAGCCAGCCATAGAAATTGAACCTGTATCCTCTTAATTATGATGTTACTGCCTTTAGGCCGTGCAAACAACATGCTTTGAACTGGATTCTCAAATAACTATCTTTGCCTTTAGCATGGAGGACTGGCATACCTCAGCTCCGTTTCACCATTTTTGTTACATCGCTATGGTTACATTGCTGTGGCCTTGAGTGCTATTTCATCATGGCCAGTAGCAAGCAGTTCCATGGCCACACAAGTAACTTTGGGAAAGCCAGCTGGGCTGAGGTTCTCTGGCTAAGGGCACCTTTGCAGGCATCAAACCAAATCATCCCGTGGCTGTGCTGAAACTTTTTAATCCCTCTGCTTTTCCCACATGCTTCTAAATTGATCCAGAATTCCTGGGCTTTTGCTGCTGGTGAAAGTAGTTTCATGTTTGGATTCACGGTTGTGGGCATTTTTAATGTGGTGAATCTTGAAGAATATTCAGGATATAGAGGCAAGCATGGCTTTGCTTTCATTGTGAAGTTCCCGTCTTTCCCCGCCTTTCTCGGCCCCTGGACGTACACCTCTGTGGTTCCTTTCTTTGTCATTTCCTTGCTTGGGTTTTTTTCCCCAGTGTCTTTTATCTTGTGAGTAAAGTTTGAACAGTACGCAGAAAGTTAACTGCCTGGAGTCTTTTAAATATAAGTAACACGCACCCAGTAATAAGCTGTCGGTTGTTTTTTTGCTGCCTGCAAAGAAACATAAACACAGCGCTCATTTCTGGCAGGTTTTTACTGTCAGAGTTTCTCCTATTATATTTATCTTACAATTTGCCAGGGGGTGAAGTTATTAAGTTTTAGCAGCAGCCATCGATCAAGTTCACAAGTTAACACGATAAAGGCTCTGTGCCGCTCCGATCCGGGAAAATGATGATCCTCACTCGGTAATTAACTAAATGAGAAAGTTAAATCTTACTTGAGAGCTGGGAGAGATGAAAGAGAGGTGTTTGTCAGTTTCTCAGTGGAAATTAGAAGCAGTTTTCTGCAATTCCCTAAGCTGCTGCTCTGTCATATTTTACATAAGCACTGGGAAAACGTCTTGTAATTAGTGCTGTCATGGAGGATTTTTTTTGCTGAAGGATGTTGGAATAATTCATTAGATTATCAAGAAAGGCTTGTGTCCTGAAATGATTAGCACAGTGAAATTTAAACCATTAACGATAACAAGTTTAGAGCTTGCTGCAGTGCAGAGGCACCCGGGGTATGTCTGTGCCTATTTCAATCATTTCTTATAATTAAACATTATGTCCTCTTTTTTCCTCCCCTTCGCTAAGACCTATCCAAAATTCCTGTTAAGGTGGCTCTGTCTAGATCAGTGACTTAACTGCGACGGGTGGTGCAAACAATTGGAGGTGGAATGCTGCAGTTGCAGAGAAGCAGTAGAGGGCGTTTTTCTGTGTCAGAGCCTGTAGCCCCAGTGAGCCCAGGAAGGAGGGAAGTAGCCCAGTATGACCTGTTGGTACTGGAACATGGAAGAGAAGACCTTTCCTTTTATCTAGGGAGAAATTGAAATTTGCAGTGGTGGTCTAAGCTCTCAGTACTTTCAGAGCTTCAGCATGAAGATGTCTTGAAGGTTCAGAAGGTCCCAAACCTTGCTGGGATCATTTAAGCCATTCTCAATATTCCAAGAGAGAGCTTATCTTTGACTTTAGGAGAGGTCTTCTTGCATTGAGAAACACAAAACCTGAATTCATCTACCCTGTGAAAGGTGCCTGAACAAAGGCCTCTGCAATGACTAGAGGATGTAATTTAAAAAAAAATGTAAAAGTTGTGACCACTCATATTGGTGGGTAAACACTATTGCTGTACTACAGTCAGAGAAGTTGCTTGGTTTTGTTTTTTTTCTGTGCTTTAGGAGACTCCTTGGTCCCCTGTACTGAACAAAACCAAAAGTAACCTTGGTTGTCACATATGGGTTACAGCTGTGATTTACCATAGCTGTTTTGTTTTATATGCAAAGCAGTAGATTTATCCAGTCTTTATTTATCTGTGTTGAAGTATTGCACCTTCCTACAGTTGCAAGCCATTATTTAGATTAAAGTCCTTTCATATATTAGTCCTCTTCTACTTCACTGGGCATACAAATGTGCTTTGTGTTAAATGTAGCCATTTGGAGAAATGGTCTTGTAATTACGGGCTGCAGTGGAGCATAGTACGTAGATCCTGAGCTAGTACCAACCTGAGGCACTCAATCCCCTGGGTTTCCTGGCACAGCTTATGAGCTGGGGCTCAGCGTTGTCGGAGGACACCTCTGCCATTCCTGCAGATGAGTCATGGTGCCCAGAGCCAGCTGGGGCACCTCTCAGCCCTCACATACAGGGCTTTGTGAAAAGGGAGTCAGTAAAGCTTCATCTGTTCCAACTTAGTAGTTTGCTCTGTTAGACCCAAATTTCCTCCCAGAAGATGAACTACCAGTGCTTATTCTTCTTTCCCACTTTTGGAAGTGAAGCTTTTAAAAAATGTGATTGTATACAGTCCATTTGGATGGATATTTACCCTAGCAGTGTGGATGGCAAGTGGAACAGGTTTTTCTTTTTCAGGTGTGGCCTGATTATTGTATCAAGAGAGGGAAGAGGCTATGGATGATTTAATAATACAGATGCTTGATGATGTTGTTTTGTTGATACTTTTTTTTCATAATAGGCCTTTTTCACTGAGCTGCCAGTGGATTTTCAGGAATTTTTGTCCTAAACTTTAGTTTGAGTGATCTGGGAGCCCTGTCAGTTTACCTGTCTCTACTCTGCAGAGCTGGTGGGTTCATGGCATGTCCTGTTCTCTTGGTCCTCTGCTTGCACAAACCATAGGACCTGCTGGGCACACCTCTGGGTTTATGCTCTCTTCTTTTGGTGGGAAACCAGAGCAGGCAAGGGTGCAAACCAAGTCTCAAGCTGACATTGTAAGAATGCAGCTGAAGTATGAACCTAAAAAATATGGTGTTCTCATCTCCACTAATTTGGACATAAACACTGTAACATGCTTTTCTTAGCAGAACCACTTTATAAATCTGGAGTTTCACTTCCAGAGCTGTTAAAAGTGCTGGTCAATGGACTCATTAAACTACTCATTATTCCTATCCAAGAAGCCTGTGTTCAGGCAGAATGAATTGTTTGGTCCCATCTAAGCCGTCTATTTGTACACACATCAGCCATCACTTGTATTTGCAGATGTTGCAACTTCTGTTTGATACCACAAACCGATGTTTTAGAAGTAAGTGGGGAGCCGAAGGCTGCTGGGAGAACGGCGTTCAGAAGGCGCGGAAAGGCCAGAACGTGGTGCCACCCTGTGAAAGGAGCTGCACCTTTGTGGCCTTTGCACATCAGCTGTGCGCTCCACTGAGGCTCAGTATATTAGGCAGACTTGCCAGTCTCTCAAATTAAAAGACAGATGTATAGGTTTTTAAAAAATGCTTTGTAGAGACAACTTGTTTTGTAAGATGCACAGCAAACAAAATGAGAAATTAAAAGAGATCAAGCTTGTAGGTTACAACATCTCCCCACTGTCTTAATCCAGCATTTTTACTGGGATGCCTGTTTTGCAGGCAGTTTAACTGCAGCAAAAATAACCAGAATCCCTTAACATGGGTGTTCAGCCCACTCCACTGGTAACCATTTTTTGCCAGGCTCTTAACTACTGTGGACTTTGCTAGAAAAAGTCCAGTCTTTCACACACAGGACTTGATGCCCACAGTCTCTTTAGTGATTTCTCTTGGCCTAGGAGAGAGTTTTTCTTTCCTGATGCCCAGTACTGGCCCTGTGACTTGCTTGCCGTCGGTGCTGTCCATGTGAGGATTAAATGATATCGTAATTCGCTGTCCTCGTCTTGCATGATCTTGCTTGACACAGCCACACACAGCCACACACAGCCACACATTCACAGGGAGGAGTGGGGGTAAAGTTGAAAGCATTGAGCTGCAGAATGGAGCACTGATGGTGTGATCACCATGTTCTGTGTTCTCAAAGAAACTTAAGTCAAATTATAATCTAGAAATAGAAAAGGCTGCTTGTTAAAAATCACGGCTACTTACTGTCTTTTTCTTCCAAAGGAAGGTCCATTTCTCCAGAAATGTTGAAAAGAGTATTTTAGGTGCATTATCTCTTAAGAAAATGGAATGTGTATGGTGATCAGTTAAGTAGATTTTCAAATTACGAGATTTTGGTGTTCCAAAGCAGGGTTGCTGTTGAGATTGGGAGGTATTGTAGTTCAGGAGTTATTTACTCCCGAGAAATGAGAATCTTCTGCATTCCAAATCTACTACTGGTAACTAAATTTTGTGGTCTCTAAATAGCCTGCTGTTTTGGCACTTGCTGGAAAGAGGCTTTTTTGTTGTTTTTCCTTTTCCTGTAAAATCAGTTAATCATTGCATTTCTTTTAGTTCATTAGATATCTTTGCAGAGAGATGTGGGAACTCATTCTTTTCCCTTAAATTTAATAAGGTTCCCTGGCAAGGTTGATGCTTGGAATTATCATCATAGAACAGAAATATGGCATCTCTGCCTCAGTGTTTTGTGTGTTCTTATATCAGCAAGTTATTTTTAATTGTTTGATAATTAATAAAGAACCTGTAAATTTATTTTGACAATAAAAATGATGTAATAATATTGACTGTTATTATAATGCTGTCTGGTGTTAAACTGTTGCAATGAGAGAAAATCACATGTTTTCAGCATGAAATAGAAACTATTTGACCAGTATAAGAAAAAATAATTTCCCAGCAAACAGTTAATCTTACTTGGACAAAGGATACCCTTGCAATGCAAAATGTGCACTTTTCTTCCAGTTAAATCATTTAGAAAGCAGAATTTATATCTTACTATCAAGTAGTAAATTGAAATGTCAGTGTTCTGTTTTGTCCCTGAAACTCTTCTTTGAGCTGACTCCTTCTGACAAGATATTAACAGTACTCAGAAAGTTGAAAATATTTTATTCTGTGAAAGAAGTATTCACCAAATGTCAGGGTGTATTTTAGCTAGCTTCGCTCTCGAGGTAAAATTCAATTTTTTTCGTCCATTTCATGCATTCCCTATGAATTTTAACAGCAATCCATTCTTTAGAAGAAAAAAACAAACCAGAGTACAAATGCAGTTTTCTGTTGGTGCATTGAAGTAACTGGTATATGTACATTAGGAATCCAAATGCATTTTACTGTCTACATGTTAAATAAAGTTGTGTTTATGTTAAACTGTCGCTGAAGGTTTCTCATCTAACCAGAGTCTTTTGTGTGCAGCTCTGGCACGAGCCAGTGCATTGTCCTGCAGGCTGCGCTCGGGCTGACAGCACCGGCTGGGATACATGGTCTCAGACAGCTTTCATGTGTCAGAGTGCTTTTTGCCTTCTATTGTCTGCCCCCTAAAAGCAATTGTACAACTGCTTGTGTTTCTTCTCATATGTGTTATTTGGGTTGTTCCTCTCCTTCCTGTTTACAGACAAAACTTGCCAATGGCACTTCCAGTATGATTGTGCCCAAGCAAAGAAAACTGTCTGCAAGCTATGAGAAGGAGAAGGAGCTCTGCGTCAAGTACTTTGAACAGTGGTCTGAGTCTGACCAGGTGGAGTTTGTGGAGCACCTCATCTCCCAGATGTGTCACTACCAGCACGGACACATAAACTCATACCTCAAACCCATGTTACAGCGGGATTTCATCACTGCACTGCCAGGTATTTCTGCAGGCAGAGGGAGCTTGCTCTGTCTTTCAAAAAACTATTCCATTCTGCCCTACCCTGCTGGAGAGGTCTCTTGTAGGGTCAGTTTGCAAAATAGATAATAGCTTTTGAATGAAAACGTCTATACCAGTATGAAATGTGGTAATATTTTAGTTTGTATTCCTACTGTGTGTCAAGGCATGATCTAACACCGTCATGGTTTGTCTAGGTGTAAATGATAGCTAATCTGTGTATTGTAAGGCTAGTTATCCCAAGCCACAGGGCAGGTAGTTGTGCTCTTAATGCCCACAACAATGCATGAATAACGAAATTTTTTTAAATTAAAACTACTACTCTTTCTGGTTGCTCAGCTGAGGTTTTCCCTTTCCTTATTTAGATATTTGTCTCTCTTTCCTACTGAAATAACTTCCTGAAGCCATTGCTTTGATTATGTGTTTATTGCTAATGGAAAATGGAGGGCATAAGAGCAAAAGATGGAAGTGTTCTGTTTTTTACACCTTTGTAGTGCTTTCTGTTGAAAATATTATCCCAGCTATTCTCGGATGTGGCATTGGACAGATCTCACAGAATGCACACATAAAGTAGGGTGCATGCAGTTTTATATCGGCCCTGTCTTGTAGATGGGAAAACTGAGGAGGTGGGAGATCAGATATGTAGAGCAATAGAGTTTCAGAACCAAACAGAAATTCCTGGCTCTTTGGCTCATATTTTTTCAGACCGTTAGGTCATACCTCTGTAGATAGATAAATAGATAGATAGTTAATAGATTAGCATTCCCATGCCATAGGTCCCTAGTTTGAGAGGGACCTGAGCGAGAAGTGGTACAGGTGTTGTCTCTAAAAAGCCAGTTGAAGAGAGGTGTTTCTTGCCAAAAGCTTATTCTGTGAATACCTTTGGATAACTGCTGAACTCTTGGCAATTTGATCAATCCAGTCATTTGATCATTCTTCAGAAGGGAGTTCTGAACATGAAATTTAAGTTCTAGCCTTAAAAGATGGAAAAAAGTATGTTTAACTGTGAATTGTATAAAGCATAAAGGCACTGCAGGAGTTTTGCTATGAAGTTAAATAGGTAGACTCATTGGATTTTAAGCTCATTGTGCCCAGTAATCAAATGGCTGTTGTAGCATTAAAAAAAAATCTTAGTTATGCTAAGTACCTGCTTTATGTTAGTTTTTAGTAGTCCAGTGGCAATAATCTCGTGTACTTAGAGCAGCATTATAACTTGTGGAGCTGCTCTGTTTCAGAAAAATAGCAAGTGTTTGGAAACTGCATTGGTTTCCCCACTTTTAAAGTGGAAGTATACATGTAGTTACATACACAATTTTTCCAGGTCTTTCTCCACGGAACCCCGTGAAAGCAAGTCGACACATCTTACTGCACTTGGTTAATTTCTTCCTACAGGGCTTTTTCTGAGAATTTTGGGCAGATGCTATAAATACTTCTAGAGACATTCCAAATTTCCTAGCCATACCATATTTGTTACTGGCCTATTCACAGTTGCCCAGGAAGCAGCTGATTTTACTCTATCAGAATGCAGAATAAATAGGAATCAAGCAGCTAATATGTGAGTATTTTAATAGTTGGGGGAAATGTGTGCATAAATAATGTATGTGCATCAATTTGCATATTTGCAAATTGCAAATGTCCTAGTGAATATAGCTCTAAGGGAGAAAATTAATGGCAAGGAATTACACTGGGGCAGACTCTGCAGTCTGTGCAGGATGTCCTGAGTAAAAGTAGGTTCTAATGAAGGGAATGGGAAGGGAGGAAGGTAAGAAATTGCCTAGGAAAGAGTGATGAGCCTAAAATTCTAAATTAAGTCATATAATGAAGAAAAAACCCTAAACTGTGTGAGTATTTTTTAGCGTTCTGAAATTCTCAAGTGTTCAGTACTCTGGTTTCATTTTTACTACTTCATTCTCTCTCCTGCTCTCCCCCTTGAGTGAATAAAACAATAAAGCTACTTCAAAATCATGAGGCATCTTATCTCTGTCCTCCTAGCACGGTCCCAAAGAATGACCAGAATTAAAGGTAGTTTTAGATCATGGGCATGTTTCACTAGTATAGAGTAAACTTGGCTCAGATTATTTTCCCAGTGCTTTGAACAGAAATAAGGTTGTTTGAAAAATACAGCTTAACTGTGTACTTAACAAAGTTTGTTCAGTTTCTGAAAAATAAGGCTTCTGCTTAGCATTTTCAAGCTGTTTAACATTTTTTATGAGGAAAGTCATTTTGATAAGGATTTCATGTGTGAAATAACTGAAACATTCTTGTTGGTTCGGAGGGCTGAAGGGCTAATCGTGTTTCACATCCATTTAGCAAAATCTTCTGTGAGCAGAGTTTTCCCTTTTTAAGGAAGCAGTGCTTTGTTAGGTACATGCCTCAGTGGGTTGTGCTGTTCCTAAGAAACAAAATAATAAAATTGAGTTTTCAACCAGGCCAAAATAGCTCTGCCCATCCACTTATCATAAATGTGAGGAGGAGAGGCCAAAACATTAGTATTCCTTCAGTGCAAAGGGTCTGGTATCAATGGCAAAGGATGACTTAAGGACATAGCGGTAGTTACAGCACCTCATTGCAGCCAAGATCTAAAGTGCAACTCCTGATGGAACAGGAAGGTTACATGGGTGAAGATTACTGTGCCGAGATGTTGAGGTGTAGCCCTGCTTCCTAAAGCCACAAGTTGTTCCCCGTATATAAAATTAATTCATGCTGTGACGCTGCTGCTGACTTAAAGCCACCTGTAAGGATACAATGGAGGCAGGCATTTTTAAGTGTCCTGGTGGGTCTGTAAATGTCTGTGAGCCCGCTGGAAGCTGCACAGACTGGGAAATCTGCCGTTTTCACCCAAAGCTTCAGGAGCAGGACAACAAGATGTCCATGTCTACCCTGCCAGTTGTGGAATTCCTGCAAATTCCAGTTCACATTCACTAGAACATTGTCTCCCTCTTTCCACAATTTGCTGTGGAGTCGATGCAAACTTGCAAACACTTTTTTTTTTTTTAATAGTGGTTGTACATGTCTTTTCAGATTAAATATGTAATAAAGGCTGACGATGCTTTCGTTTTGCAGGTTGACATTTAATTTTGAATCTCTAAAGATAAGAAATGTCAGACCTCTTTCTCCACTCTCTGGTTGTGCCTGGTATCATTCACATGCTTTTTCTACATAAAGATTGAAGCATAAAATGTATGACCCAAAGTGCGTTCTAAGTTTGGTGTATATATTTGAAAGCAGAAGGAGGAGGCACGCTGAATCGTCTCATTTTCATGCAGTGGGACATACTTTTGAGATCTTTTTGTTGAGGAAAAAAAAGGTTGGGCCATTTGTGTGTCATGAACTCTAATCAAAGTCAGCTGGTTGCACCCAATTTGGGTTTGCAGAAGTAGAGACGTGTGACTGTAAAAATGTACTTACTGCCTTTTCTTTCCCTCTCCCAAGCAGGGCCTGGGTTTTGAGGCTGTTATTTCAAAAGCAAGAAAACATGTATTTAACTTTGTCCCAAATGTGAGCCAGAGGGCAGATGCATGTAATACCAATCTGCCATGCTTATTTTTGGTTGGACTGAACATTACGCCTGAGGGATGATGTGGTCTAAACTTTCACAAAGCGTATGAAATTTAACCTGTGAAGTGAGATAATCTCTTGCTGGTGTGTCTCACTTGTGAATTAAACAGCCTTCAAGAGAAGCTGTATTTGCACAGCTTCTCATTTAAAAGGCATCTTGTTTTCCTGAAGTCTTGCTTGTGATTAAATTTGAGTTGGTTAGGGCACATTTTTACTGACTACATCCATCCAGTTAAGAAACGTAGCATGACCTTCCCTGCCCCTAGCTACGTAGACATTACATTGGGCTGCTTGGTGCTAACCAGGCAATTGCTTTACATTTCACTCCAGCCATGTAGAAGTAAAGCCAGTCCTGGTATTCACACTGGGAAATATTTGCAAATTATATTATTTTGGTGTGTGTATTTCCTTCACCCACTAAAATAAATGAAACTAGCAAACCTGCTTCACTTTCTCCTTACACAGCCTCTCCTTCCCTCTTGACGTCCCTGTGCATCTGCATATCCTTCCCTCCCCCCTGTCTAAAGGTACCACTACCCTTCAGGGCACACATTGGGAATATATATTTTTTTCTTCATTACATTTAAAAGCTACTGCTTTAGCAAAAACAGCTTTTGAGCCATTGCAACATGAGAACAGCTGTAGCAGTGAGATGAGAAATGGTCCTAATATAGAGAGATTTTGGGGGCTGCATTGCTGAGTTGGAAATGCCATCCATAGAATATCCCCCTAGTGCTAAAACCCATTGAAATAGATTGGAATGACTTCTTGGATTCTTTATTATTTTTAATGACTTGTTGTGCTATATCCAAAGGAAGTTGGAGAACACTGCTCACTCCTGAACTTAGCTTCAAATGCTCTTCTGTGCATTTGGTCCAGCTCCGCATGCAGAAGAGGAGATGGAAGGAGAGTGTATCTTTGTACTAGCAGGGGGAGTTGTTTTAAGCTCCGTGCCTGTCCAGCAAATAATCTTTTTCTGTTGTTGTTGTTCTCCCCCAGCTCGGGGATTGGATCACATTGCTGAGAACATTCTGTCATACCTGGATGCCAAATCTTTGTGTGCTGCTGAGCTGGTGTGCAAGGAGTGGTACCGGGTGACGTCAGATGGGATGCTGTGGAAGAAGCTCATTGAGAGAATGGTCAGGACAGACTCCCTGTGGAGGGGTTTGTCAGAGAGGAGAGGATGGTAAGAAAACTGAATCTTCACCTTTTCTGCCCCACTTCAGGACAGTAGGGGCTGTGTGTTTCAAACCGTATTTGAAGAGGGTTATTCAGCACACTGAGACATCAAGTTGGTTCCAAACCTGACAGTTATTTACATCAAAAATCAGGGGTTGGGGAGTTAGAGCATCATTTGGCTGTGTAGCAACGTGGGGGATTTTTTCCTCAACTTCCTCATCTGATCATCTTCTTACCCCACTGTGACAAGTGAGATATACAGACTGAGATTTTTACACCCAGCTGTCATTCAGTTCAAATTAAGAATCTGTGTGTGCCTCGTGGGAGCCCTAAACCGGTCAGCAATGCAGAGCAGAAGAGCTTTTTCAGGAGTGGCAGTGGGGCAGCATGTGCTATGAATTAGTTCTTTCCTGATAGGTCTGTTTGTTTTCCTCAGCAGATTTTCACTATTAGATATCTGTTTAATTTTCAAACTGGAAGCTGAGGGTAGGTACCACGGAGAATAGGGGACTTTAGAAATGCAGATAGATTAGTTAATAATCATCTGGAATAGCCTTACTACAATGTAGGTCTCACTCAAGTTTGAAGCTGCTCTGCTAACATTTCATTAGAACTTTCTCTCTCAGGGGTACACCCTTTAATACATAATTTTCTTTTCCAAGGGTGTCCCTAGGATGTTGGCAGAAGGGAAACTGGGTATGAATATTTCATAAACAAGATAAAAGTGACAGCTCAGGCATTTTGGTTGCTATTAAAAAGAAAAAGATACAGAGTTCCAAACAAAGACTCCTGGTTTATAGTTAATTTTGTTATACTGTTTGTCTCAGGAAGTAAAAGCAAGTAAATCAGGATTATGAGACATTCTTTAAAAATAAATACTACTTTGATCTGCTTCCAATAGTGCAATGTTTCTAAAGAGTGTAAAATAAACACAAGCACGACAGTGGTAACTTTTGCATTTCTTTTAGTGCTTTATTCTCTTCAGGACTTCCATTTTTTCTCCGTATTGTTGAGGTCACAGTAAGTCCTAAGAGGAGCTTGAGAGGTCATTTAGTCCCTTTTGTTTTCTGTAGGAAGACAGGTTTTCCTTAAGTCATCCCAAATGTTTGTCTTAACTTGTTCTTAAAATCCTCTACTGATGGAGATTCCCCAGGTAATGCCTGGAAAAGGAATTCCGCCATTTCACTTTTTTACTCTTTCTAACTTCTGTGTTTGAGAGGTTTTCCTGATATCTAGGCTGTCTTCCTAGCTACAGTTTGACTTGTTACATTTAACCTGCACAGATAAACAGTTTCTCATTCTCCCTTTTGCAGTAATCTTTTCCATGTTGGAAGATGACCATGTTTCCTATGTTTTGGCTGCACTGGCCAACCATAATGTTGTGTTGTCTTGTCCTCTTGCTACTTTTGGTTTTCTCTGTTTAGACCCTTCCCAATTACTCTACTCCATTCTTGGAGTATGGTGTAATCAGCTGAGTGTCTTCTGCTGAGGCATCACTGGGGTTTGCTCCCTCCACACTTTAGAAATAACATTAGCAGCAAATACTAGTCATACAGACACATGACGTTTCTAAAAGACAGGTGCGACGTTTTGCTTCTCATCTCAAGGACAGTCACCCTGTTACTGCACCTCTTCTTCAGGTTTCTGCTATGTGCTGGAGGTTGCTTTGACACAAGGGCAAGTTGTGCCCAAGTCTTTCAGATTGCCCTGTGGTTATCTCTGTGATGAACAGATAGAACTGTGTGGTTAAGAGATGCAGACAGGAAATACCCAGTGCAACTGCATCTCTGCCATATAGAACGTTACAGCTTGTAATCAGTGCTAGCTCTGTGCATGGCACAAGGAGATGTCTGACTGGACAGTTCAGAATGATGGATGACTGGTGTTATTTGGTTACAGCTCCTCAATTTGCACATGAGCTGCCTGATTTCAGCGTTTGCAGCTTGTGCTTTACAACAGAACCCCTCCCCCATTCTGCAGCATGGCAGCCTTTACTGGCAGATTGTCAGGGAGCAGTAAGGGTTACACAGATTTAGAGAAGTATAAAACAGAAGCCCAAAATCTGGGCACGCTTGTGTCCATCTGATTGAATTGGCTGGTCATCAAAACCTGCAAACAATAGTTCCTTTTATCCCAGAGCCACAGCACAACAACTACTGGGATGCCATGGAAATTCCAAGCAATCCTTCAGCTGAACAGTAAACAACTGACTCTACATGCAGCAGGGCACAACTTACAGGTAGCAACCAGACTTTGTGTTACATTAGCTAGTAAAGTTAGAAAGAATAAAGAGGCTTTTAGGCACATAGGCTTGTACACAGGTTTTTGTAGACCTGCCCCAAGTCTTCCAGGATGTCTCCGAGGTATTCTGTGCACCTCCAGAGAGGTTTTCATCTTCCTTGGCCATTAATATTAATTTCCATGAATGCACTTCCAGGCTGGATCACAGTAAATAGGCATCTGTCTAGTTAGTGGTTTGTCTGCATCCATGTGTGCCATCTTCACATGTTTGTTCCCATATGTGTGTCTGCTGGTCGTTGTGTTTGAAGAATCAGGCGATTCCTCTGTCCAAACACAAAAGCACCTTTCTCTCAAGTTGTACTTAGAATACTTGATTTAAAGAAGTATCGAAAGTTTTTCTCCTGAGCATTTGTCATTTTGTTTGTCCAGTCCTATAGTTTGGTACTGCCTTACAACCTGAAGATTTTGGTTCATTGTTGTGATCTCCCTAGTGCAAGTGCATCAGGGCAGCTAATGTACAGTCTCTGAAATGAGTTTCGAGGTATACTGTATGGAAAGGGCAGGAAATAAATGCACAAGGAAGTATTGAACAATTAATTATGCTGTAATGGAGCAAGGGAGGGAGAAGAGGAGAGCTGGCCCAGTGTAAACTCTGTGCCTCTGATGCCAGGATTACACTCGGAGGCATTTGTGCCTCTCTCCATTTTGTGAGGCATGTTGCCAGGCAGAGCAGCAGTTAGTACGCCCATGGTGGGGTTTACTAGCTTCCACACCGTGTTTGGTGGCTTCTTAACTTCAGGATGAGGAATTAAAGTTTTTTACACAGCAGGCAGTGATTGCAGTTTACAGATTTTTTTGGTAACAAAACTCTAGCTTGGGATATGTGTATTCCAAATCAGTGTTGAAATGAGGGAGGCACCACAGATGAGGTGTTGCTTCCCACAACAGAGTAGTAGCAGTAAAATGTCCGTGTGCCCAAACTGATACTGTTCCTGCTAATGCAGATAAAAGCTAGCCTTGAATGCATAGTGAATTTGAGGGTTCCTTGGCTTCTTTCATTTACTTTGCATGCTTATTTTAAAGATGACCTCTGATAATGTGTGTGAGTATTGCAGGCATGAACCATTGTCAACCCTTACTGAGCTGAATGGGCCCATGTCCATAACAGAGAATTTATTTCCCTTCCCCGAGTTACTAGACACAGATTTTTCTTGGGTGTTTCAGTGTTAAAATGCAACTCTGACATGTTGCAAGGCAAACAAACAAGGAACCATCACATCTTAGTAAACTAAGTTTGACTGTGAATCTGTCAGCAGTGGTTACCATTTGTAAAATGCCAGGAGGACCTTTCTCCAAAATGCTGAAACATAATTTGTGTTCAATGGAAATGTTCTTTGTCTTCCAGGGGGCAATATCTATTTAAAAATAAACCTCCTGATGGAACTGCGCCACCCAACTCCTTCTACAGAGCACTTTACCCCAAAATTATACAGGACATAGAGGTAAGAAACATCTGCCAGATGTGGTGGTGTTTCACTGTTGGTTTTTTAGTTATGTTTTCTTCAAATGTTCCTGATTTATTCATGATGCTGCAATTCTGGTGATATTTCATTGCAGTATAATATTTCATTACATCTGACACGTCTGTGTTTGTCTGGAGTTTGTAGATCTGGGATAGTTATAAAAAATCCTGCTGCTCCTTTAGACAAAGGATGAGTTGGATTGTTCAGTGAGCTGTTTGCAGGTGGAGTCTCCACACTTTGCACATCAGATATCACAGCAGCACCGTAACATCTTGATTTTCTCTGTTCCACAGTACTTTGCTCCTCCTGGTGCAATGAGACCTAATAGGCTGTTAGGGGAAGGTATTGAGAACTGAGGCAGGGAGAAAGTGCATTTCTAAAGTCTGCAATCCTAAGACTCAGGGAAACAGGAAGCAGCTGAGCATGTTTGCCTTGCATTTAATGTGAGCAAAATGGCACGTTCTGGTTGTTTCCTAATGGCAGCAGTGCTCAGGCACTGTTGTGACAAGTTTGTAATAGCTCGTGGAGCTCAGCTGAGACTTTCTCTTCAGTTATTTAGCTGTTGAGTCACAGGGGGGTTAAAGGTTGGAGATAGAAAAAAGCTCTTAGGATACTTCTTCCTCACCATTCCCAACAACACAGACCAGTTCAGCCACAATATGTTTTCCAAGCATTTTTCTGTTTAATTGGTTTTATTACATGTATTCTAGAAAGCAGTTATGTCATTGTATGGGCCTGATTGCAGGAAAAAGCGTAAAGAAAAGTGTCTGCTGCCTTCTCAACCAAACAAAAAAAGGGGGGATAGTTCCATGCTTTTTTCTTTTCGTACATCTCATTTGTCTCCTGTCTCTCCTCAAGACAATAGAGTCAAACTGGCGGTGTGGAAGGCACAGTTTACAGAGGATCCACTGCCGAAGTGAGACAAGCAAAGGGGTTTATTGTTTACAGTATGATGATCAGAAGATAGTAAGCGGCCTACGAGACAATACTATTAAGGTGAGAGTGCTCCATCATGGCATACTAATGGCTTGGAGTGCCTACACCATAAATAATAGTGTCCTAATTTCAGTGACACCTACCCAGTCTCTTGTTAGTAACCTAGCCTTCTCCTTCCCCTTCCCCCATCTCCCACCTGCACAGCAGCTACGCCTCTTTTATCTGGCTAGAGAGACCCTATTTTCAGACAGACGGGCTTCGCTAGCAGAGTTTCTGTCCAGCAGTAATTACAGGCTATGTAATTACTGGGCCCTGTACCCTAATGGGAAGGGTAAAACCAATATTCATAGTAAAGCCAGTAATATCAAAGATGTCAATGTATTGCACCAAAGAGCCTGTAGAAGACTCTACAGATGCCACTAAAGGTGTTCTAAGTGCGCTGTGGAAGGTGTGTTGTAGTGAAAAACAGTCTAGTCAAACCAGTAAGTGCTGAAAGATGAAAACCTTACTGAACTGTCCAGTTTTGAATGTTTGCTGTCTTAGATCTGGGATAAGAATACATTGGAATGCAAGCGAATTCTCACCGGACACACGGGTTCTGTCCTGTGCCTCCAGTATGATGAACGGGTGATCATTACTGGATCTTCAGACTCAACAGTCAGGTGTGTGTTCATGATTTGGACCTTTCTGTTTACCTCTTCAGATTTTAGCTTTACAAGCTGCTGAAATGATCTCTTCTTAAACGTGTGCTGTTCAAGCAGTTCCATAAAGTAGTTCAGAATATTTGTTCAGCATTGTGCTGTCCTTGTTTATCAGATGTCCAGGCAAATCGCTGTCAAGGGGAAATGAGAATCTAAGCCAAGGCCAGTCAAGGTCAAGATGACTTAGGAAGGCCATCTGGCATTTCACCAAGGTTTTGCATGTTTTGATGCTCCCTGAGAATGTTATAAATTCTCCTTGCGAATAACTCTTTAAGAGTAGAAGTTTTCAAAGCAAGTTTGAAGGTTTAGTCATCCATTGTCATTTAATTTTAACAAAATATGTATGACTAGATCTCCTATGACTTTAAATTAAATTTCGGCATGGTGTTTCATTCAATCTTTCTAACCTTGTTTTCCTTCAAGTCTCCAGTAAAAGGCTGGACACCTCAAGGTAGCGCTTGTGGTGCATGTTGTGCATTTGTGAAGTCTTGGACTAGTCCACTAGTCATATTAGAGGATACCAGAGAGTGTAAGACCTGCAGTGTAAATACAGGCACATATGAGTTAATGAATTGCAGTATGAACTTGGATGTGAAGGGGCAGGTCTGACTTCTCAAAGTTGTTATATACTCCCTCCTTGTCAGAGTACAAGCAATGCTCATGCAGTGAAGTTAGACAGCAAAAAGCTGCATTGGTGGCCTTTTCTGGAGCTATTAGCGTGCATTCCTGTGGCTGCAAGCTCCTCTGCGCTTATGTGTAAACTACTACTGTTAAGTTAATAACTGTTAAATTGAATTCCTGACATGTGATGCATGCAGTCTTGCATTGCTGCTAGGTTTTGGGGTCCTGTCATTAGCAGGAATCCAGAATTTCGGCAACATGGCCTGCCTGGAGGTGGTGTGGGAACTGCACTGGGCTAAACAGATCGCGAAAGGAGAGGCTGATTTCTGTAACAAGCACTGTCATTTTCCATATCAGGCCAGGCAGGCCAAATTGCAGACTGGCTACTTGCCCAGGAATACTTTGTCTCCCACTGTATCTATAAATGTTTGTGCAGACCCCAGAGGCACATAGGATACATCACTTTTATCCTTGGGTCTCCTCAGGAAGAGAGGCTTCATCCAATAGACAGTACAGATGGGCTCTTAATGCTTCTGAGATCTCAGGGATGCACTTGTCCAAAGAAGTCAGTGGGTCTCCAGCTCCTGTTCAGTTTGGCAACCCTGTCTGCAAACTGTTCGTATGTTAATGGCTCAGGTCTTTAGTTTTTTCTCCTTTGCATTTTCTAATTGGAATGTAGTTTTCTTTCTCATTTAGAGTCCATAAGTTGATGCGCTTCAGTTTCCATAAGTTAGAAAATAAGACATTAGAAGTCTTTCTCACATCTTGCCTTTTCTTACTGTTTGCCTTATTGGCAGTGGAAAGTTTTAACTTCTGCAAGATTTGATGTGCCTGATGATACAGCCATTTTCTGCTTTCATATTGTGTATCTGGGATAGAGGTGTGAGAGTGCCAAAAGAAATCTCTTTATGGAGGGCAAAACAAGTTTGCCAACAGAACAGCCCAAAAGAAATATTTTTAAGGCTTAAAATCTTCATTTCAAGTACTAGACGTTCTGTGTGAAGCTTTTGTCTAACTTGCATCTTAAATTATCTTTCAGTTGAAACAGTTGGTTCCAGTAACATTAAATTGACATAAATGCTATGTCTTAATTTGGGTATTCAGCACATTCCTGGAATGTAGCTGTGTACCAGATGCACCGCAGGATAAATGCAAATCATGGTGCAACTTGTGGCAATTACTTGTATTTGTTTGAAAAGAATTATCTTCTGCTTCTGTATAAATTACCACCTGAGCTGATAGTCCTGTGGGAGAGGTCAAAAATTAAGCCTGTCAGGGAACTTACTTTTCCACATTGACTGGAAATGAAGTGTATAATAGGCTGGCACAACCAGGAAACACCAGTCTTTAAGGCCATCAGTCTTCTCCCTTTCCTCAGTATTAAATTCCCTTAATTAAAGAATGCTTTTTTCCTGGGTGCATTATTTTTATGGTGTTAACTGCATTGCAGGGTTTTTGGCTGCTGGACTGTCTCAATGTACACATAATCAACAGGTTTATCTAATACATTTTTTAATGAACTATTTAATAGATGTAGATATAACTTGTGGTGTTTGCTTCTCTAATATTGCTAGAGAGTCAATTACCTCTCCCTGTCCCTCTCTCGCTCTGCAGAAAATTCACTGTGCAGGTTTTTAACTCTCTTCTCTCTGGTTTGAAATCTGAACCTGCAGAGTGTGGGACGTGAATGCAGGCGAGATGCTGAATACACTGATCCACCACTGCGAAGCCGTGCTGCACCTCCGCTTCAACAACGGCATGATGGTGACATGTTCCAAAGACCGCTCCATCGCTGTGTGGGACATGGCTTCCCCAACAGACATCACCCTGAGGAGGGTGCTCGTAGGGCACCGGGCTGCCGTCAACGTAGTGGACTTTGATGACAAGTACATTGTATCAGCATCAGGTGACAGAACTATAAAGGTGAGGTGTTTCAGAGATTTCTTATTTGCAGCACTGGGGTATTTATTAACAAAGAACAGTGACCAGACAGGGAAGATGGCCCTTGGTAGGATCTTCCTTTAGAAGCAGTGTTCTTCCCCCTGCTGATTTGCACTCGTACCTCCTCAGTTGAGCTTGCACAACTCATTTACAGAGCTTATGGCAAATCAGATCCAGGTACAGATGCAGTTGAAAAAAACCATTTTTTTTCTGTGTTCTTTTTCAACTTGACCACTTCCATAATCTGTTCAGTCATTTAAACAGTTGTTAGAGGGCAGCATGGGGACAAAAGTGAAGGTGAGTGGATAGGAGACACTAAAGTATTACTGCTATGATCCCAGTCTACAGCATTAAACCTCAGGAGCATCTATATCGTGTGTAAACTAAATCATAGCCCACGAATGCTAAACCTGGAAGCTAATTTGATACTGTGTGGCAAAAATCTTCTGTGTACAGTGACCCAAAGTGCTATCAGTTGCAGACTATGATCACAGGTAATCAGAGGGGGATTTTCCCAGTCTTAATGATAGCATCTTCATTAAGAGCATTCTGGATGCATCTATATATCATACAAACACCATCTTTTGTTAGTCTCTTCATAATAATTTTGTCTCTGTGTGGTTCCCTCCCCCTTCCTGTCACAGGTATGGAACACTAGTACCTGCGAATTTGTGCGCACCTTAAATGGCCACAAACGAGGCATTGCATGTCTGCAGTACAGAGACAGGCTAGTAGTGAGCGGCTCTTCAGATAATACCATCAGGTGAGAGACAAACTCCCCATCGCAGGGTTCTGTGCAAGCACGCTGTTTCTGGTGCCCAGGGACATGCAGAGGTTAGGCAACTGAAGTGCTCTGTACCCTTGTCAACTTTGAAATATGCTTTCTTTGGTATAGAACATTGGGAACTGCTGGAAAGAGATATTAGAAGCCTGTTTTACTGTGTTGTCTTTCATCCTCTGCATCTCAAGAGTCCCATACTAATCAACAAGTTGCATTGCTCTGACAGTTCTGGTGTATGAAAGAGCTGGCAAGTACCACTTCGTGTGATGTCCTCTTGTGATATTTTAATTGGACTATGTGTCTAGTTAAAGGGGTCAGATTTGCAGTAAGAGGCATTTAATCCTCTGCAGAAATCCTCCTGGGCTCTCGCCAAGCTCTTCTTGTGGTACTTGGCACCTGGTTAAGTTGGGAACAGCTGGTTTAGAGCATGAAGTTCAGTTTGCTGCCTTTTGCACTTCTCCAGCTGCCCTGGTTGCAATCTGAGATTTAACTCTTTCTGGTATCACAAGCCAGAATTTCTCCCTACATCCTGCAGCTGCTGGCAGAGGGATGTCCCACTAATTTCAGGATGTACGGAACAAGCTTGAATATTAGTTTACACGATATAGAAAAATGGCTCTGTCATGGAAATGGGAGTAACAGCAACCTCCCTTTTCCCTTTGTTATTTTTTTAAGTAATTGTCTGCCTTTTGATAAAACTTGAAAGCTGGACAGTATAAGCAGGAGCCCTTCACTTCACATGTCAGTAATAATTTTTCCTCGGTGAGAATGATCTGTGCTATTGTTTGCCTGTGGACTTGGTTTGCAGCATGCTGCCTCTTCCTGCTCTGCATTCTGTAGGAAAACAGTGATCCTTTGGTTGACATCAGCAGGTCGCTGTGCCAGATTTTAGTACTGGGCTGTCTGAGAGCATGACCAGGCGAGCTGAAACTTCCATCTCTTAATCAAGGGAAGAAGTATTACAGGCATTGTGTAAGACCTGCACCACTTGGTGAGAACTTACTCACTTCAAACAGAAAAAATAAGCCTCTGCAGTTGTACTGTGAAACTTGGCCTCAGAAGCAGAGCAAGAAATAGTTAAATACTACAGCAGTTAGGGGAGGATCTAAAATATGCAATGCTAATAAAAATAAATGTCAAGATAGTGATAATGCTAAACAGGAATACAGTTACTTTTATGCTTGCATTGGACAAAATCCCTACTTGACAGATAAATTGTGCTAGAATTTCAGGAATGTCGACAGTGAATCTTAATGGAAGTCAAGTTTAGCAGCAGTGTGAGCAAGGCAAAAGACTTACCCGATGCTAAAAGAGAGTTTTCTCCCAGCCATTAGCAGACGGCACAAGTCAGTGGAAGGATGATTAAGAAACAGGTTCCTTAGTCATCTTTGTGGATTGCTTGGTGCTTTGTAGGTTTGATTTTAATCCACTTCCAGATGTTGTGTGCTGGACTTCAGTAGAGGCTGATACAGAACTTAAAAGTCCATTATTCCTCAGTTGCAGGGAAACTTTTTTCCAGAAGGTGACTTTGTGATTTCTAGTTTTGCAACTACAAACATTAAGGACATGTGAAATAGCTGAGACTTTTGTAGGGAGACTCCACATAGAAAAATGACTGAGGTTTTGATTTAGGCTGGAAATTTCACCAGTGTAAGAGGACACAGCTACATAGATATCACTATCATTGTGCTAATTTCCATCTAGCAGAAACTGCTCCATCAAGTTTAATCCAATCACTTCAGTATCTTAGCTTCTAGGGCCAAAGTTCTTAATTGCTACAGACAAATATGGTGTAGAAAAAAAGGAACCAGAGAATTTAGGGCAAGAAAATAAAATCAGACTATATCATCTTGGGTTAAGTTTTTAACGAGTGGTTGGTCTTCATGTGTGTATTCTATTTCTAGTGTGTGCACACATAAGGATCTGATACCGATCTGTTTAGACAACAGCATTCTCTCTAAGAGTTGGGGATTCAGACTCACCTGCCTTGTGTACATCTCCCAGCTCTGCTTTCAAGTGAATTAAAGGCTGAGATAATCACAGACCTCCCTCTACTTCCAGAAGTTCTCCCAAAGTTGTAAGAAGGAAGAGTGATAGTGTTTTTGACTGCATACACTTTGTAGTGATTTTTTTAGCTAGTTCTCATGCCTTAAGTTTAGTTCTTTTACTGTTTGTTCCTTTGAATATTTAAAGTAGGAGTTAGAGAAACTTATCACATCTGGGAAGTACCCTTGGCATCAATTCTGCTAAGAGACCCTACTCTTAATAGCAGTTATCCTCTTTGTACATGAAAGCCCGTTTGCCATGTGACAAGGGACATGATCACCTCTTGTAATCCCATTCAGATTCAGGTAAAACCTCAGACTGGGACCTGAAAATACAGGCCTGAGTTAGTGTGAGGCAGCCTCCCAAGGCTGCTGGCAGTTTCAGGATCAATGGCAAGGAGTGGAAACACATGGCACAGAAGTTCCTGGCACAACATTGCTCTTCAAACCTTTCTGCACCAGTTAATCTCTGGCATTGTCCGTCCTGTTTACAGTCCTTGAGACGTAATGCTCTCTGACCAGCCAGAGTGCCTTTGGCTGACCTTTGCCAGGGAGTTGCTTGCTCTGACCTTGACTGGTGTGCTGTACTCAAGTGAAAACTATTGGGCCCTTCACAGATTCCTGAAAGATCAACTTCACAGATTGAAGAATCACTTTGTGCTCCTTGTTGGCTTCAAACATGTGCATAGACATATCCTTTCTCAGTTCTACAGTGATGAAAGCGTTCTGTTCATTCTTCTGTTGTCCAAAGTGAGAGCAACTTGTTGTGGCAAAACAGCTGCAATCATTATCCACCAGCCTTGGGCACACATCAGCTGGATCTGGATTATTCCCTGGGGAACCTCAGGAGTAAAATATGTGGGGATGGTTTCTCTCTTTCTCTGTCTCTCAAGCAAAAGTGACCTGACCTCTCAGCAGCTGTGCTGCTTCAAGATGTGTCACCCAGAGAAATTCCACAAACCCCCCGTATTTCTCACTACTGTAAAGTTCATGCCAGTCAGAGCACTTATTGAATGAGCATTTGAGAGCGTTTGTGACTGCTTTCTTTCTGCTGTGTGTCAGGGAGCCAGAGCAGATATTGCTATTACAAGACTGCTGTATGAGCAGAGCATGTCTCAGCCAGATATGGAGCACCTCTAGACAACACATGTCAAAGAATTTCAGTTCTTGTAGGCAAATAATCTTTCTTTATCCATGGTAGTTGGGAGTCATGTCAAAGAGCTGGCAGAAGTATGGAAAACAAATAAACTTACTTCATAACTGTTTGAAGCGTTTAACTATTTTTCAAGGTAGTGTGCAAGTGTAAAAATTATGTACTTTAATTTATTATCCATGCTGAAAATCCATCACAAAAGCCAAAACTCTGGGATATTTACAGTTGAGAGAATAATGTGTTGCTGGGTCTCTTACTGTATACTGGTTTGGATGCCAGAACTTTTTAAAAATACTGTATTATTAGAAACAATTCACAGAGAGCCACAGGAGTTATTTGAGAGCAAGAAGAAAATGCATTACAAAATAATAAACACAGAGCATCCATTTTAGCTTATGCATAAGGTGCCTAGATTACAGATTAAACATACCTTCAGGGGAAGAAATGACAAAGGAAAAGGTCTTGTTAATTCTTGTGCCTCTCACCGCTGTATTGATGACTTAATTTGTCTGACGGTAGTCTCCAAATCTGAAATGGGCATGTAGGGGAACAGAAAGGGGCTCATGCCCTGTGAAGGTGATTGTATCAATTGAAACAAGCTGCCAAGGGGATTAGTAAGTCTCCCTCTCTTAATATCTTAAAACCCAAGGCACAACACTTTTATGAACAATGAACCTCAGTAAAATAAAGTGAGGTTCACTGTGAAGATAACTGGGAGATATCCTGTGTTACTAGAGCAGTAGATACTAGACACAACTGATTTGTGACTCATCTCCCATTTGTTACTGTAACTTCATAAGGTCATGTGGAAAACCATGTATCCATTTAACTGTGGGAAAAGGAGTGATGAGTGTCGTTTGTTTCTTCTTTGTTGTTCCATCATAATCTTTATTTCCAAGTTTCCATTAACTAAAAGCAAAGACCAGATATTTCATTGCAATGCTAAGGTATTAAAAAATTCTTAATGCCTCTTTGTACTCTCTTCCAGGCTGTGGGATATCGAGTGTGGGGCATGTTTACGAGTACTGGAAGGCCATGAAGAGTTGGTGAGATGCATACGCTTTGATAACAAGAGGATAGTCAGTGGGGCATATGATGGGTGAGGTTATCAGTGCAGTCAATGCTTTGCATCTTCCTGTCTGTCTCAGTGTCTCCCATCCCACTTTCTGCATCTTCTGTATAAATATCAGACTTTGTCTGTCATACTAAAAGAGGATCTTTTCATGGCCAGTAAATGAGGACCATGCTACAGAGCATAGCTTTCCTTCTTCTTTTGAAATTAGTCCATGGGATTTGATGTGTGTGGTCCAGTTATTGTGCTTGTAAGAATATCTGACCAACTCAACCTGAAACCTCTTCCAGCTCAACCACTTGTAAGAACAATCTTTCCCATCTGTGGTTGTCTGCAGGACCATTTGCCATTACAGACTAGTTGTCTGCACTCCCATGTGTTTGTTAGTTACTACCACCTGCTCTTTATGTGTTTTATTTTGTTGAAAGCATATTTTTCCCTCCCATTAAGTTCTGTAAGCTTTACAAAGGGGAAATGCAAGAACCAGGTCTCATGAGCAGAAGGATTGCTGGAATTTTCCTTAAACCTGTGTATTAGCTAAGTTGTACTAACAGGTTGTTTTTTTCTATGAGTACTTGCTCTTTTCTCTTTAACAGAGCCATGGTATTTGTCTATTTTTTCACCACTAGGAAAATTAAAGTATGGGATCTTGTGGCTGCTTTGGATCCCCGGGCTCCAGCAGGGACCCTCTGCTTGCGAACCCTTGTGGTAAGAGCTTTAGATAGAGGTGTTGAAAAAAGTGTGCTTGTTCAGAGCTGTCTTGAGCTGTGAAAACTCAAGTCAGTTTAGCGCCAGTCTGCAGGATTTTGAAGTAATTTCTAGGGGTCTGGCTTTTTTGGGTGTCCAGCTTCTTTTAATTCTGCAAGCTATTAATAGCAAGCTTTAAAAGTTAGAATCTCTGGCCTTTTCACTCCACACTGGACTTCTTAACAGTTTTATTCTGTGATTTAAAGTTAATGACTGAATCCATTTTTTGTCTCATCCTCGGAATCCATATGCCAGTGGGTTTACATTAATCTGTGTGTACCTGATGATGTAGCAGTAAGTTCTCTGAATTGTTGGCATGAAATTTCTTAAAAATACTACATTCCAAATTTGAGGGATAGGAACAAAAACACTCTTGGGATTGCTTTTAACTGCCTTTTGGGTGTTTAAAGAAAAAGCAGATAAGGACTGAAACAGACAGAGAAATCACCTTATGCTTAAACAGCAACTACTCTTTTCATGCTGTCCACTGGTTTCTAGCGCAGGTCGGTGATGGTGTGGTTAAAATGTCATTGTGTGAGTGTTAACAACATTCACAGTCATGTTTAACAATGGCTCTGCTTGGTCTTACAGTAATGTGGGGAAGTTGTGAGAAAAATGGCAGGACAGCCTAGGCCTTGGGGTGGTTCCTATAGGTGTTTCTCCACCACATTCAACCCAAAAAAATGGCACTGTTGCTGGGGATAAAGCAAGGTTTCAACCAGTACCAGAATCTCATTGAAAAATAAGTACTATATGTTTTTATTTCTTAGCTTGAAAGTGTTTGGGTGGTATTTGGGTTGGTATATGTTAGACCTTTTCCTGCTGTGGCATGTGACTGTAGTGTATGCTCTAAAACAGAGTCATACCAAAGCTGTCTGATTCTCTAAAAGTATGGTTACCTCTCACCAGCTGAGCTGTGCTGGCTGACCTTCTGCACACTCATCAACCACCCGAATTGCTCCTATTGTAGATTTCACTGAAGTACTTTACATCACATTTGGTGCAGGCTGTGAGGTTACTGGGAGTCAGCTGACAGGTAGTAAGATCGTTAAGCCATGCTACCCTTTTCCAGTCATGTATTTGGACCATCAGCTACAGGGTTAGAGTCCATGAGAGCTTTGGATGCCTGCAGGTACTATGTTGAAAAACCTTCTTGTTAGCCAAATAGAGGTGCAGATAGCTTCATGGCTGAAATCCAGAAAAATCCTGTGTCATTGGTCACCCAGCTCCAAGCTGTAGAACAACTTTGTGCCCTTGAGCTCATATCCTGAGAGTCTAAAACTTAAGCTTGGTATTAGAAGTGTTTCTGCTCCAGCCTGAGACAAATGTGTGCCTAGTAACCTGTAGACTTAATTTAACTGGTGTGATTTCCTCTGCATTTTCCACCAGTGGACAGCCGAAGTGCCCCAGCTAATTGTATTATAAATCAGAAGCGGTGGGATGGAAACACTGTAGGAATCTCAACACATGGATACTCATAAATCCCTGTTTGATAGCAATGGAGGGGGCCAAAAGCGGGGTGGGGAGCAGAGGAAGCTGTTGTGGTGCTTTTAGGACTTTTGTGACAACAGGGTGTCCTTATACCCGCTTACCCATGGTTTGGTGTTTTTTTCCTCTTCCCTCGTCCTCCAAAATTAAACCTGGCTGCACAATGAACATCATGAGTCTCCTGCTGCTTGTGTTCAATTTTCAAACAGTAGGAGGAAAGTGCACAGATAACAAATGTGCGCTGCATGCCAGGTCCCTTCCAGTTTTGTCTTCCGTTAGCTGGAACAGTGGCCACATGAATTTGACAGAAGCTTTCCATGAACAGAATAAGCTCACAGTTCAGCTTTCCTTATGACATAAACAGTCCAGGTAGGGCAACCTTACTTAGCTCACAGTGACTGGGATCAAAAAGGGAGTTTTGAAAACAGCTTTTNCTCTCTCTCTCTCTCTCTCCCCATCTCTATGTGTAATCCATCAGTAGATCTGACTGTTGTAATGATACTTTTTGGAAGAACTTCTTTGCTGCTATAACACAAAATCTGGAAAAACACTTCCCTTAAGAATAGGTGGGAAGACAGAACTCATAAGGTGTTTGTAAGATAAACTCAAGTTACGGTTAGAAGATCAAAAAGATTCCATTGATTAGAAAGTCTCAAAAAATTATCTTAGAATCTGACTTACGTGTGCATTTATTTTTAGATAATTTTGATTTAAAGATTCAGAAATTCACTTTAAAGCAGCTGTTGTGCTGCTGTATACTGAGCTGTATTTTTGTTGTCTCATGCTATAAGACAAAGGCTTCCATTTAGTAACTGGCAATTCTCTTTTGCCTAAATGCTTGAGAAACCTGTAGTTTCAGTATTAAAGTATTTTAAGACATGTTTTTTTCTTGACCCTCAGAAGCCCTTTACAATGTGCGAGCACTAAAGAGAAATGTGTGTTCATGGAAGGGATAGGGCTCACCGTCGCTGCACGGTTTCTGTTCCCTGATGACCAAGGAGGAGGCCACTGCTCTTGGAGTGTTGTGAGCACGAAGAGAAAATAGGCAACACAAAAGGGAAAGCAGAGCGGATTTGCTCTGTGATATCCAGGATCTTGCCATTGCCTCCTGTTAATTATGGTCTGAACTCTTGCCAAATCGTCATGCCATTTCCACTCAGCCTCGGAGCAGAATGCAAACTGCCTATAAAGAATGCCCTTTCTAGATCATATTTTTAGAACTGCTTAGGAGGAATTACTGCTGTGTCACTGGACTTTACAACAGGCTCCTTAGTGTCCTCCAGTGTTAAGCTGTTCCCTCTTCAGCAGTGGCAATGATGCCAAGTCTTGAATGCAAAGTTCTCGTCTTTTCCCCTGTAACCTACTGCACCTGGGAATGCTGTAATTTCAGGAAGGAGTTTTGCTATGGAATAAGGAAGACAGTGCACCTGTCAGCCTCACCAGATGGAGTTATGTGGGGAAGGAGTTTGGTTTGTTCTGCGCAGTGTGTCTAATATTGGGATTTAAGGAGTAGTGGGACAACTGTAATGTAAACTTCCTGCAAGTCAAGTACTCAGATATGGCAAATGCTTTTCCTTGAGAGAGGGTTTAATTTATGCTCTGTGATGGTGATGCACAGTGTGTCATGTGGGGTTTACTGACAAATTAATGTAACTCTAAAATCAAGCCCAAGTTCATCGTCCTCGCTCCATCCCAGGTGCCAGCTAGTTTGCAAAGTAACATGTTGTGTCTTCCACTGGCATTTCAGGAGCATTCTGGAAGAGTCTTTCGACTTCAGTTTGACGAGTTCCAGATCGTCAGCAGCTCACATGATGACACCATCCTCATCTGGGATTTTCTGAATGACCCAGCTGCCCAGGCAGAATCCACTCGTTCCCCGTCCAGAACATACACCTACATCTCCAGATAAATAACACTACACTGTACCTCACACTCGCACAGGTAAAAAAAAAAAAAAATAAAAAACTTTAAAAAATAAGGTGAGGCTCAAAGGTGACACTGTAGTGTGAGCCTGCTGTTTGAATAACTGGCTGGGTCTATCAGTGTTTCTCATCTTGGTTATACAGTAATTACAGTATCCTGTAAAAGGACAGGAATGGTTCTGGTACCTTAGAATAGGCACTTTATTTTAGGATTTGTGACATGTGGTGCCTATGACTCCCCCTGAAGAACTCCTCCTCCTCTGTCCATCATCATCAATAATTAAATCAGTTATACTGCTGTCCAGAAGGAAGAAGGGTTTCTGCAGAGCGAGTAGAGCAGCTGCTGCCTAACAAGAGGATGCAGATGGCCTGACCCTGGGCAGTTGTCACCAGGCAGGAGGGTTTTGCCAAGAACCTCCCTCTGAAGTGATGACCATTCTCCTCATTCTGCAGCAAGCTGATTCAAGATTACAGATTGGCTAGGGGAGGAGACACTGAGGCACAAGCACAAGCCCAGGCAAATTAAATCGAAATGCATCAATGTGCAAAATAATTTACTGATAGGGCCTAGCCCTTGTTCTCTCTCGCACAGCATGGATGTAAATTATTCATATCAGAGCCTGGTTGGATTGCTCATCACCTTTTGTCTTGGCCAGCATAGTGTGGGGAGGACAAAATGTTTCATATGTTTGGGTCAGTTGTAGAGTGAATTTGATGCATATGAGTGAAGTGGGATAACATGACTGCCTGCGTGGGTGGGTACATGCACAATTACTGTTAATAGCGGTGAACATAAGAGGGAAGAGTGGCAGAAGAGCTGACAGGCTTCTGCAAAGGGGTGTCCACAGTGACATTTTCCCATGAAAATGCTCTGTTATGGGGCACATCCTGTATCCTGTTTGGTAACTGTACAGTGATGCTCTGGACCTGTCAGATCTTGATTTTCTCAAACACTCTGGTCAATCAGATGTTATTTTAAATCATTAAAAGGCTTAGTATGAATGGGGTTTGTTTGGTTTGTTCTTTTTTTTTGTTCCCAGGACTCATTTAAGCTGCAGTATTTAAATGCCAGGACAAAAGAACTATCCACGTAACCAATACTTGCTGAAGAGAGAGGCTCTCAGACTTGTTTCTGGAACAAAGTTGGCATGCGGTTGATCTCAGACAGGGTCTACTCAGCGCGGCTGACTGCTAAAGTGCTGCTATATCAGAAGATGACTTTTATCTTTCATGAACAGTTAACATTTTTAAACCTTCCTGTCCCTTTCTTCCCTCATTCCCCTCTTCATGTTCACTCTTCCCTTTACCCTATTTGGTTCCCCTCCAAGCCCAGTCACCGATGTCCTATGAATATATTTAAGATGTTGCCAGAATGTGTTGCTTTGCTGTTAAGCAGAAGACTTACAGCCACAGTGCATCCTGCCGAGAGTCACTTCAGGGTGGGTGGGAGGGTGGGTGGGGAAGAGGCTGCTACTCTCAGGCTGAAATCAATATCCATTGCTAGGCCTTTGAAAAAGCATTCAGCTCTGAAGAGCAGCAGAAACACTTACAACAGCCAGACCATCATCCCCCCAACCCCAGCTTCCCTGCGGCTTTTGGCTGTTCTGACTGCAGACTTATTTTTTGTGGAGAGAGGACCCTTGAAATTTGACTATTATGAGCCAAATCCATCTTTTTCCTCTCCTGCCTGCTATGCTAACCCTTTGGAAGCTGGATGTATATTGTAGTCTCCCCTTAACATCTGCTTGGCTGGGGAATGCTAGTCAATGAAAAGTTAAACTCTCTCCTGCCAAAGTCCCAAGCATGATGGACTGGGGCTGAGATCCTGTCCACCCCCACCCCAGGTGAACTGATGGCCCAGGACAGTATTTCACTAGCAAAGGGATTGTCTGTACCATCTTCCTCCTGCTGTTCTCCCTGAAGACAGTATGTTTCTGATGGTTTATGAATCATTCTGTAAATTGGAGAAAGTTTGAGGCTGAGGTGAGAAGGAAAGCTGGACATTGCTCCTATCTTTCCATTCCTTCTTCCCTCAGAGAGGCTGTAGCTGGGTGCTGGAAGAGGGAGCTGTTAAAAACTTCGTGGAGCTCTCAAGAGCCACCCTAGAGTGGAGACACTACACAAACATTCTGGCCATGACAATAAGACTTTGCCTCACTTGAATGAGCAAATGCACACCCTGGAGATCATGGTTGAGTAAAATGAGTGTGGCCATGAGGACAATCATTGCATTTAGCCTGTTCTGCAGCATTTCTGGGGCTGGCTTTGCTAGAAGGGATTGAGGAGTTTTTGGTCTGCTTCTCTAACCTATGTACTGCATTGCAGTTTAGGGACACAGGCTGATTAGTCCTTTTGCTGATAGCTGAGGTGGGTCTTTGCTTTCTGGCTGAGACTTCTGCAAATTGTCATTGTTTAGAAGACAAAAATAGCCCTGAAGAGTAGGTACATGAGAAACAATTCTGCATGTCTCTGAACTAGACAGAGGTCTGGGGGTAAACAGCTCTCTTCACAGAGCTGGAACGAATTGCAGCTGGCCTGCATTTAGATCAGAAAAGACTCTGTAAATCAGTCCCTGGCCATTCCAGGTTTAGGCCCAGATCTTCTGCTGTAGGTCTGGAAAAATCTCCACTGCTTTAGAGAGGAATGGCTCCAATCCCACAGTTGGAAATTGAGGTCCTTTATCTCTGGGCTGGAGGGGTTTAAACTAGCTTTGTTAACACTCTCTGAACTTGGCAGATGGGATTTTTTATAAGCTTTTCTCATCAACTTTGCTTTGCTGGGGAAGCAGTTGCATTGTTTCTAATTGCTTGGGATGCGCTTTTTCCACCAGTGAAATCTAGTAAGGAGCTGGTCCAAGAGTCCCCAAAGAGCAGTCCAGAAGGCTTGAGTAATTTAGGTGACAGCTAACAGACAAGAAGGCAGTGGAGTTAGGGAGGAGGGCAGAGCTGGTTCTTGGGGAGTACCTAGTGCATTTCCTGAAGCATGTGGGCAGCAGTGTTGGGCATCTCAGAGCATGTGATGACACTCCTCTTTTGTGTTTGGAATAGACTGTCAAAAAGTCAAACAGGTTAACAACTCTGTTCAGGTAACAGTGGCAGAGTGACTTACCTCTGCAGAGTCATAAATAAGTTCTGAGTCACAATGTTTATCCACAACTAATTTTGGCACTATTTTTTAAGTCCAAGAAGGCTGTTTTGGCTTTCAGGCAGCTCTACATATCATGAATACTGCAGTCCCAAAGCCAAAGTGGCAAGGGAGTAGAGAGAATCAAAGTTTACATCCCAAACTTTGTTGAATTCCAGTTCTGAGTCTTAATACTATTTGAACACTGTCCCTCTAAGTTCACGTATTACAAGGTCTGCAGCATGGCTGCATATCAGCAGGGGTATATAAGACCTTGGGTGAAGATTTAATATTTTCCTCAGTTTGGTCATCCTCTGTCTTTTCCATTTCTGTTACTGTAGAAAACAATGATCTGTTACTCCAGCTGCTGAAGGCTGCAGAACTTCCTAATATTTTAATTACATCTTTGTAGCCAACGCCTACAAGGATGTGTTGCATTTTTGGTAGTTGAGAGAATTTGGGAGAACGGGCAGACTGGCTGGCCAAACACAAGAGACACCACCATTGCAAATTGTCCTTGGTTGTCATAGCCCTGCTGCTCTATGCTGCTACTCTGTTGGGTCTGCAAGTGGTACTGTACTTTGTACTCTGCTGTATAGAGCTCTTTAAGGTACATTTAGCAAGCAACTGCTGGAATCCATTTTTGGCACGTGGTAAGAAAGGTGTGTCACCCTCAGGAAGGGACTGTGTGTGGGTACTTCAAACAGGACTGCAGAAGGGTGAGGATTCCTACCCCACTCCCTGAGTTGTACAAATTTTCTGATAGCTAAGAAGGAAACTGAAGTTAACTGATCTAACTTGAACTTGAAACTGCCGCAGCCTGACATTTGGTGGTGTTTATTGTGCACCCAGGGAGGAGCAGTCTGGTAAGTAGATCTCCCAATGTCAGAAGAAAGTGGCTTTTTCAAACTCCCTTCCCTTCCCTTAGGATATGTGTGCATGTGTGTGTGAGTGTGCAAGAGTGCATGTAAGAGAGAGGTTTCAGCATGAACAGGATAGATAATCCCTCAACCAGATTGGAGTAATTGCAGAGTTTATAATGAAAATAACTAGAACATGCCTGCTGAAAGGAGATAAAAAAGGGCTGGAAGTGTCTGTGGGCTTTAAGTGTTGCACATTGCTTTGAAATGAAATACCTCTGCTGCTTAGAGATCGTCACTTCTCCCACAAGTAGGAAGCTCGTGCTAGCCTTCCACCTTGGATTATGGGATGGAAAGTACTGGAGGTGTGGGACAATCTGTTGTGGCCACACCATCTCCTGTGTGTGACTCCTTTGCAATAGGGCACAGTTTTGCTGCAAGTATTTCTCATCCTCCAAGGAACACAGCTTGCTTTCGAATATGCAAATAGAAAATGGCATGAAGGAGTTTGCAGTGAGATAACTTCTACAGCTGTCTCCTCTGGAGCAGCTCCCTCTGCTCCCTGTTAACATTCAAGGAGAGACACATCCACTGTTGGAACGGAAGGATTCAGGTGACAAGTTGAGAAGTCTGATCATCAGAAACGTTGAAATGCTTTACACTTGTTTCTAAACTGGAAGCTGACTTGGACCACCATGCTCTACCTACCCACCACCTGCTCCTGCTCCAAAGGATCCTTTTTTCTTTTTCTTAATTTTTTTTTGAACACTGAAAAAGCTGGAGAGTATCATGCACATTTCTCCACTCCCAGGTAGGTGTATCTGCCCCTTCCACAAGTCCCTTCCTCAGTCTGAGCAGAGCTGCAGGCTTGGTTCTGAGTTTTTTGGCATCCTGGCTCTGATGGGAAGCACATCTCTAGGTTGGGCCCTTGCCTAACTTTGTTAGCTTCCTTTAACATGATTTTAGATCTGCCTTTTGTGACTTATTATTCCTTAATGCACTGGGAAAGGGCAATATTTGCATTTAATAAATCACAAATACTAGCAGCTCTCCCTAGCTAGAGAAGGGAACAAGAAGGAACGTCCAGCCTTCCTACTGCAGGCTTGCTCTTAACTGTGGGAGGAAAAGGAGGAGATGACCCAAGTGGTTGAAAACTAGGGGGGTGTGGGGATGGAGATGGATCTCTACAGAAGTGGGGACAGTGCTGAAAATAGATCTTTTAGCTTGTGCAGTTGACTGGGAAAAATAGCAGTTTTTCATGATCAGAAGTCATCAGGAGATGATCAAGGCCTGCAACTGTTGAACTTGTCGGTTGGTGCCCCTATTAGGGTGCAGTGGAGACATAAGGAGAAAGGGGTGATTTAAACTACACTTGCCAAGAGAAGAATGAGATTTGCCAGGGTCTCCAAGTGGCATGCATGATGCATTTGACATGCTGAGCTTTGCCCTACTATTTCCCCCAATGTGATAAGCAGCAGCTTCCCAGAAGGAGGGGGGAAACAGCAAGTGACCCAGCTGTCCTCAAAGGAGGTCTCCATATGAAATCCCTCTGTCCTGCTGGAAAATACCTATTGGATTGATTGGCATGAGGGGGTCACAGTCTTTCTGCCCCTGCTTTTAATTCAAAGACGGGAGCAGCAAGTCCCATGGGTGTGTTCCTTCTCCAAAATCCCAGTAGTGGGTTGAGAGGAATGGCTGCCTGCTGAGACAGAGCATTCAGCTTCCCTTCCATTCCCTCCTTGCCCTGTTTTTTTTAAAGATGAGGTGTAGCCAAACTACTGGGCAAAATCCCCAAAGCAAATCCCATGGGGGAGCCTTGGCACACTGCCAGAATAGATCATCCTTTGACTGGTCAGGAAACTCTTCCTATGACTTTGTGCTTGTTCCCAAAGATTGCTGGGCTTCCACAAATCTTGTCCAGCAGATAACCCATGGGAGTTGGCAACACTGGTTGATCCTTAGGGATGTTAAGATGATACTCTCAAAATCAGAGGGATTCTGATGTACATGGATGCGCAGCAAGCCCTTTAGATACTATAGACAATTCCTAGATAAGTTCCTTTTTTTAATAGCCTATCACCCTAAAAGATACCCTGATTTCTGCTCAAGCAGGAGTCAAGTGCAGCTGTCGCCAGAAAATCAGCATGAAGTACAAGTCTTCATCACAGAGCAGCTCTGCTCGTACCTGCACGATGAATAACAGTTTGTTGCCTTCACAGGCGAAGTGTTTTAACCTCCTGGCACTGGAACTCTGCTTTACATCTGAGCGAAACTCCACGTGCAGGAGGCAGGCCAGTGGGCTGTTTGCAGTGGCTTTTACAAGGAGCTACCTGTGAGAATTTTTGGGCAATTCAGTGTGAAAATCTGGAGCTGCTTTTGGCTACTTTGTCTTTATCATGCGAGGCACTGCAGGGCTTAGCCTAGCCCCAGTTTTAGCATGGCAGAACAATAGTGTGGACCTCAGCAAAGTGTATTGTCCCATTTCTTCCCGTCATTTTACATCACTGCGTTTAGGAGAGCTGCATGCCTGCCAGGCCACCCTGTGCTGCATTACTCCAGCCTGCTCAGGCTGAGGTGGCTGTGGAAGTGGGAGAGGTGAGAAAGAACATGGTTTCTCCAGAGTTTTCTGTTTGTTACTCTGCTATATTTGTTATCTGGATTCTTAAGTAATGAGTGCTTTGAATTTTGTGATTATGTTACGGTGATGTGTAGTTAATGTACTAATGTTCACTTGAGCTAGGATCATGGTAACAGTGTGGTTTGTTTGTTTTTTTTTTAACTGTTCAGAAAATAACTTAAATACAAAGATTAAGCTGTGAATCTCTCGTGTTTTCCTTTTGGGGGGAAAGACACTTTCAAAATGCCAATCCTGTATTTTCCTCGAGCCTCATGTGTGTGAGTCACACTTCTGCTACACGTGTACTGTACACAACATCTGCAGCATGAACACCTGGAAGTGCTGGGGATGAAAGGTGGACGGCTTTGCCCCGAGCCTGAGGTAGATGCAGCTTCACAGGGCACACAGTCTGCAGTAGCCAGTCCCACCTCAGAGCTGCTGCTCATGGATGAATGCAGCATAAAAGACTGCCCTGGCAGTCAGAAAAAAAAACACTTATTCCTAAAACCACAGCATACTTTTTAATTAACACTCTCTCCATTCATAGTTAATGGCCTCTGGCTGGGGCAGCTGAGTCTGCCCTGTAAACCAGAGAGTGGATGTGACTGATAGAGAAGAGTTGGAGGCATCCTGCCCATTAAAAAAGTGTGGGGGGAAAGCTATAAAGACTTTGTGTTTTTCTAGGTACTGTTGCAAGATCCTGGTAGGAGAAGCACAAATTTGTTTTATAAGCTAATCAGAATCCTGCTGTTCAATAATGAGTGAGTAATTGACATATCGCAGCACCGCCACGCAGTTCCGTGGCTGGGGGTGCTGCCATGCTTACAGCTCGCCCGAATCAGAACGCAAGCACCCTTGCCCTCAGAATACCTTCCTCTTAAAAGTGCTCCTTGGATAGCAGCCTTGGATCTTGCCATTTTACCTAACAGCCCCTTTTAAAACAAAGGCCACCGCAGTTTTAAGATCCTGACTCCAGGGGTGGTCAGAAAACAAACAAACCCCTGCACTCCCGACATCTCTCTCCCTGCTGGCTCCATTCTTGGGAGTCAGCGGGGGACTGGAGATTGTGAAGGCTCCCGCTTCTCTGAAGCGCTGAGAGCAGGATTCTTGTCACTTCCAATCTCCATCTCTCCTTGTGACAGGGTTCCCAGCAGCCCCATGCTTTATTTGGCAAGGCTTTGGTGTTTATATGTATATGTGTGCACACATACGTATTTTACATACATATTTATATATAGTGTGTAAAATACATATATATTTACACCACTTTAACCTTTTCTGTTCCCTCTGCTATTTCCTCCCATCCAATAATAGATTTCGAAGGGGAGTTGCAGTGACAGGCTTCATCCATTGTTTTGGATTGGTCTGTAACACAGAATGCATCTTGATTTTAACAATCTGTGAGTGCCAGCACACATAAATGGGACCCCTTCCATACCCACAGTCCCAGGTGTCTGTGTGTACCCAAACAACACACACGGCCCGCTCCCATGAGGAACAGGTTCTCCTTGTGGGTTATTTCTAGATGTTCCGTAGGTAGTCCTCCCCCTTCTTCTCCTTGATGTTTAAAGATGAGAATCAGGGTCTTTATTCCAGATTTCTAAGACTAGGACAGTGCTGTCCTGCAGGGCATGAGCTGGAAAACTTCTCCCAGAAAATCTGGACTCGAATCCAAAAACTCAAGTACTAAAGAGAGTCTTTGAGAAAGAAAAGCAATCTCAATTGTAAATTTCCACTGGAAAAGAATGAACAGCTTATCTTAAATAGATTCAGTGGTTAATTACCCTTTCTGTTTAAAAATGTGTGCCTTATTTCCACTTCAAATGAAGGAGGAAAGTAATGTTTGCCATAGCTTCAAATTAACAGCATTTGATCAACCTACAGCTTTAAAATGAAATCTCTTGTTTGGTGGTTTTTTATTGTTGTCTTATATACATGCTTTCAAGAGTATAGTAAGGTACTTTTTGGAAAGGGGGAATTGGCCAGTTTAGATTAGCTAGGCTAGAAAGAATGTAATTCTTACAATAACTGTTTAGGATGGGTTTAGCAATTGGTGGTTTGAAGAGGATGACGAGCTCTCAGGAGAGGAGGCAGCGTGGCCAAGGAAACAAAAAGCCCTGAGCAGACAGACATGCTGTAATGCTGCCATGGATTTCTGTGGGTGAGTTGTCTGTCTGTCCTGGGAGTGAGGGCTGTGCCTGGCTCCAGCAGTGTCCTGGCCCCTTTTGTTCCAAGGCAGTGTTTGGCACAGCTCCCTGTGCAATGGCACATGTCAGTGCCCAGGATGTGGAAATGATTCGATGTTTTGTGGGAATAAGATGCCATTCCTGGTCTTGAGGGCTCTGGATAGCTCTGCTTTTCCGAGTGCTCGAGTTGCTCATATACACTGCCCAGGACCCTGTCCCAGGAGGGGCTGCTGGAGGAGAAGATAAGAGAGGAAAAAAATAAGCTGCTGCTTGTGCTCTCCCGTGCAATGGGCTGCAGGCATCAGAGATCTCAGCCTGACCCCTTTGCCAGCTGATTCATGCCAGCAGTGCATGTCTGTGAGTACCAGCCACTTTGCTTTACCCTTCGAGAGCTCAGACACACATTCTTTATATCCCCAAGAGATATACTCCTTGTTTCACATCCATGTTACCTTCCCATCCTGAGCTTGCTCTCCAAAATGATTTGCTGGTATGCACCTGGCTGGTAGGAGCAGCTAGAAATCGCCAAACCAGCAGAGAGGTTGCTGAGCTGTGGGGCTGATCAGCCGGGGACCACTGAAGTTGGATAAGGAATATGACCAGGAAAACCTGGACTGGAAAGATCTCACGGGTACAGGTAAATAGCCTGCCTGCAGATGGAGAACAGTCAGATGGGCTTTCCAGTGCAACGAGGCAGAGACAGCAGCCTGAGCAGTGCTTTCACTGGGGACAGCACTGACTTCCTTCTGGAGGCCACTGTGGTTTGAAGAAACTCAAGCCCCTGGTTAACATCACGCACCTGATGTATCCAAAACTCCCTGTCCCACGCCCACAGCACCCTCCTGGCATTTACAAAGGCGGGTCGAGGAAGGCTCCTCCTCCGAGGGGCAGTAAGGTGGGGAGGCTGCCAGACCATCTGTTTCTGCGGTGTCAACTCCGAAAGGGCAGTCCTGGCAAACTGCTCTGATCTTCGGAGCAGCAGCAATGTCTGTGAGCAGCTCTGCCTGCCCTGCCCGTGCTGCCGAGTTCCCTCTCCTCCAGCACAGGGAAAGGGATCAGTGGCTGCTAAGCAATGCATCTTTTTGCCTTTGCATGAGCTGCTTATTCTTCCTTGTGGAATGTATCTAGTTTTGACTAGATGGTGCTGGGCAAACCCTGAGAACCAGCACTGGGACCACATCCTTTCTACGGGATTTCCAGCTCATCTTGGAAAGGGGGACAGACCTCCCAGTGGGGAGCTGTCAGCTCAGGGGAAGCCCTCAGGTCTCCCAGCTGCTTCTCCATCCTCTTGGCCTCAGCAAATGTCATCACTGTGTAGGATGTGTGCTGGGACCAGCTCCACCTGCTGTTCTGCCTCTCCCAGTTCTCCTGGGTTGCTTTGTGTGCCCCAGGCACTGTACCAGATGTCTTGAGGAGAAGAGATGTGTGAGCACCCCATGACATGGAGTGCTGGGACAGGGACAGCCCCAGTGCTGTGCCTGGAGTCTGGGGCAGCAGCGAGGCAAGAGTGGGACAGGGGGTCTGGGAGTGGTGATGGGTGTGGATCAGGGTGGTTTATGGGCTCACAGCCACTTTCCCAGCCACGGGGAATGTTTTACCCAGGGATACCTTGCATGGAGGCAGGGGAGGAATGCCTGTAAAATGTAGAGACAAGCTCCCTTGCAGCTCAGAGCAGTGGCTGTTTCTCACCAGCCCTTGTCTGTCGTGTGTCACCATCACCGGGTCAGGTCACAGGAGTGTCTCCAATTAACCCAGCCCCCTGGTGATCCTTAATTGGCACTCCAAGCTTTCCTCCTCCCCCTTCTTGCCCCACCACGTGTTTCTCACCTCTACATCTGCTGCTAAGCCTCTGCTCTCAGCATCCCAGCCACTGCTGGGAAACAGTGACAATAACCCGTATTTACTCCCTAAATCAAGGCAGCAGCCATTCCCTGGTTTGGAGCTGCGTCCTGAGGATGTCCCTGCTTGGTCCCTGCCATCAGGCTGTGTGGCAGGAGGAGGGGCTGTGGCTGCAGGGACGAGCACGAGGCTTGGGGTCGGGTATGGGCTTCAGTGCAGAGGAGCTGGGAAGCCCCAGGAGGGTTTTTTGGTAGGTACTTGCTGGGAGAGTACCAGGATGGGGGAGAGATGGCTGCTGCTGTTTCCTCTTTCCAGTGCTCTTTCCAGAGACAACTGGACACATTTAACCCTCCACGTGCTGCTCCCAGAGATGAACCATGTACCTGAATGGCCAGGGTTGGAGCATGGCTGCAGGACACAGCATGGCCTGGTTCATCACCCTGCCTCGGGTTTGCTGCTTTGCCCTGTCTTAGCAAGGGCCTGGGGTGAGTCCTGGGCATGTTTAGGGCTGCCCTGCAGCACTGCAGGTGCTTTGGGCATGGCTGGGAGCCACAGGCTGCATGTTCTCTTGCCGAGTCATCTCACCCATAGTTACATCCAATAAAATGGATCTTCATCCTGCTGCGCTGGGAATGAACCAGGACCATCCCCAGAAGGACTGTGGCTCCTTCAGGTCTCCCCCACTGTGGCCCTGCCACCAAGGTCTCTGCAGCCACCCAGCACACCTGCACAAAGGTAAAGGTGATGCCCCAATCCAGACGTGGAGAAACTGAGTCTGGGCAAGACACAGGAACCCCTGAGCAGGGGCCAGCCCTGGGAAAACTGAACACTGGCAGGCTGGCAAGGGCTGGTGGCTGGGGGAGAGGGCCCGATGCTTTCAGGAAGAGCTGGAGGCTCATGTGCAGGGAGGAGACCAGAGCTGGAACATCGTCCACGGGAGAATGTGGTGCCTGGACTCTCCCACACCCCAGACAGCCCGGCTGGGGCTGGCACGGCAGATGTGGGGGTGCCCATGGGGCTCTCCCAGCTCTGCTCCGCTTTCCTGGCCCCGCGGGACCGTCCTGGGTGGGGCCAGCCTGCCAGGACCTGTCCCTTTTAAGCCCTTGGAGCTGTTGCCAGCCGCGGCTTAGTGGGGTCCCCATCCTTTCAACTGGCTGTTCGGCAAATTAAGAGCTTGCTATTAGGCTGCTAATTAAAGGCACTTCATTAGCAGCAGGGGAGGCAGCTCCTGGCCGCAGCAAAATTGGATTCCTCTGAGCTGCCATGAGCCGAGTCTCTCCTCTCTGGGGCTGGGGGCTGTGTCCCTCCGTGTCCGGGAAAGGCAGCTGCCTCGAGCCACGGCCGCGTGGCTCCCAGCCTCCTCCCGAGCGCGGGGGATGGGGCACATCTACCTCACGCTGCGAGAGAGGCCGGAGGTGATCGGGGTGTTGGGTGAAGTGGGGCCGGTGCAGTGATGTTGCCCCACTCACGGTTCCCGGGGTCACTCCCGTTTAGGGGGGACATGCGAGAGCTCTCGACAGTGGCGGAGCACCACGTCAGTGGTTCCGCCGCCCCCAGCCTGGGCCGTGACCCCTCAGCGGGCTGAGCAGCTCGGAGGTGCTGCCCCTGCGGCTGCCCCGGCGAGGGGAGAGGCTCCCGGACTCCTCCTCCGGCCGCCCAGGCGCCTCCAATGAGCCCCGGGGGCGCCCGGGCTGCCCTGCCCTGCCCTGCCCTGCCCTGCCTTCCCTTCCTTCACACCCTCCTTCTTCCATCTGAAAATGGGAGAGAGCAGCCAGGCCGCCGGACCGAGGCTGCCTTCCTCCCCCTCTGCTTCTCCGCCCTCCCCGCGCTCCGCCTGCAGCCTCGCTCCGCCGGTCGGGAAAGGGACCCCGCGGCCCGGCGGGGACATCACTGGGGTGAGCTCCCTGCGGGCCGGGAGGGCTGCCCCATCCCTGCTTCCCGTCTGCCTTACGGCGTCCCTGTCCCACTCTAGCCCCTGGCCGGACACCCCCCGGCTTCACATCCCCCTCTCCTTTATCCCATCTTGGGATTCCTGATGGGATTAGGGGGGATTTGCTGTGCGTGAGCCGGGAGCTGCTGGGTGCTACGAATCCGGCTACCGTGCGGGGGGTGTTGCGAGGAGGGCCGGACTGTGGGTGCTGGGGAGCGGGGCTGCTCCCGGGGACGCAGGCTCATCCCATGTCCCCACCCTGCAAGCCCCGTCGCTCCGGGGACATTCATTGCTCCGGGGTGCAGCACTCGGGGCTGTCCCTGCAGCTGGGGGTGCTCTGAATGCTCCTGAGCACCCCGATCCTGGGGTGGGCTGCGTCAGGGCTGCAGCGTGGCTGTCCCCCTCAGCCACCGGCTCTCCGCAGTGAGGACCCCCAGCAGCCGGAGCGGGAGACAAAGGTGTTGGAGGGGGCGAGGTTTTAGGAGGTGGGTGCATGTGGTGTTTTGGGGCGGGCTGGGACCTTCCACGGGGACCTTTCAACGGTGTTGGGCCACTCGCAGCAGCACCATTCAGCTGCTCCATTGAGGAAGGGGGATGGGTGTCCCTCCCTTCTCCACCTGCCCCTTTCTGTCTGCTGCCCCTCCCAGCTGGGGCAGGGGTGCCCAGGTTACCCCAGCTGGGTCACTGCTACGGTAAGAAACCCCACACCACAGCCACAAAACCAGCCACAGGGAAGCTGGATCAGCTGGGCTGGGTGCTGGGCACTGGCTTGAAGCAGTGCTCAACACAGGATTCCATTGCGCTGGGGTCTTTGCTCTGGGCCAGGGTCATCCCTGCGGGAAAAGGGGCAGTGACCCAACACAGTTCATGACACCTTGGCTCCTGGCTCTGCTGGCCAGGGCCGTGCTGATCCTTCCTCCTCTTTCCCAGCATCTCACTTTCCCCCTGCTGTCTGTAACCCTCCTGGTATCGTTTGGCTCCTCCATGCTCTATGGCTACAACCTTGCTGTGGTGAACTCACCGGCAGAGGTAAGGGATGGGCAGCTTCTCTGGGAGCAGGGAAAACGGCTCTGCATCCCTCCCTTGGAGGGTGGAGGGACTGCTGTCCAGCAGCCCTGCATCAAAACACTGGCATTTTCCTTGAGCAGTCACCCAGAGAGGAATGGCATGGGAGGGACATCAGAGTCCATGTTCATGTACACCAGACTGGTCCTCCTGGGAAGGCAGGGGCTGGAAAGCTGGCCACAACCTCCCTCCTCCAGCTTGAGCACTGTCGTATCTCTAAGTCATCCTTAGGCCTCTCAGGTGCTGAGACTTGCTGAGCAACCGGACTAGCACATCCCAGCAATCTCCAAACATGTTCTGCCCTGCATCTCCTTTAGTGCTGTTAAACCCGTGGTATTGTCCCTATAGATCCTGTCTTCCCTTGTCTTCCCGCTTCTGCCAACACATCTGGTGCCTGTGTCTCTGCCCTGCAGCACATACAGGCTTTCTACAACGCCACGTGGTCCCGGCGGTACGGACACGGGCTGGCCCCTGGCCCCCTGACGCTCCTCTACGCCCTGACTGTCTCCATCTTCGCCCTGGGCGGGCTGGTGGGCTCCTTGCTGGTGGGGGTGCTGGTGGAGCGGTACGGCAGGTAAGGGCGTCATACCGTGGGCCGGGGTGCTTCAGAGGTGGGATGGGACTGGAGGAGCTGCCCTGCTGCTTGTGCCTGCCAGGAATGGTGCTCTGAGCCGCAGCGCTCTCCTCGTCCTCCTGGCCGGCGGCTTCATGGGCTTCAGCCGGGAGCTGGGATCCCCCGAGATGGTGATCATCGGCCGCTCCATCACGGGGCTCCACTCAGGTGGGTGCTGCCTGGGCTGTGCACAGTCCTTTCCTCACGGCTCTGTCCCCTACAGCCATTCCAAGGGGGATGGAGAAGGCTTCATATTCCCCACAGGCTCTGTGGTGGAGGAGTTCTCCAGGGCCACCTCCAAGGCCATGGGGTCTCCACTGCAGATGATGCTGGACATGGGAGGACATGGACCAAGGGTCTGGCTAGGTATCCTTCTCCCTGCTGCCTCTGCCATCCCAGTCCCTCCTGTGCCCCCCAGGTATCTGTCTCAGTGTGGTGCCCCTCTACCTGGGAGAAATCGCTCCCAAGAACCTGCGGGGATTCCTGGGCCTCATGCCCACCATCTTCATCTGCCTGGGGGTTTTCTCTGCCCAGGTCCTGGGTCTCCCAGAACTGCTGGGCAAGGTGAGCACAATACCCTGGCCCACACATGCTGGACCCTGCTCTGCCCTCCCAGTGACACATCCCATTTCAACTCCTCTCAGGACAGGTTCTGGCCCCTTTTCCTGTCAGTGGTGGTTGTTCCTGCCTCCCTCCAGCTCCTGCTGCTGCACTGCTTCCCTGAGAGCCCTCGGTACCTGCTGATAGAGAGAAATGATGTCTGTGGGGCCACCAAAGGTGAAGGGATGTTCCGAGGGAGACTGGCTTTGGAAGGTGCTGGGTACTTCTCCAAGCTCTTCCAAGGCCAGGGTGGATCCTCATGGGATTCTTCCATACCCAGACCTGACAGCCCACCTCAGTCCTGATGGTTCAGCCCTTCTGTCCCACCTGGTTGTGCCACAGCATTTCCATGGTGCCCAGCACTGGGGTGTGAGGTTTTCCCCACTTCCTATGGGTGCTCAGCCCCACAGGGAGGCTGGGCCAGGGTAGAGCCAAACCCCTACCCTGTGCCATACCTGTGAGCATCCACCCCGTGCTGGGGACACGTGTCCATGGCCCCACTCTCCCCACAGCACTGCACCGGTTTCTGGGCACCCCCGATGTACAGGATGTGATCGAGGAGATGAAGGAGGAGCGGCGGTCGCTCTCCTCCATGGAGATGGTGTCCGTCTGGCAGCTGCTGCGGGACCGCTCTGTGCGCTGGCAGACGCTCTCGGTGGTGGTGGTGAACGCCGGCATGCAGCTCTCGGGGATCGATGCCGTAAGCCCCACATAGCCCTCGCTCCGGGACACGGCTCTGCAGACGCTGAGCTGAGACCTGGCAGCTCATTTCATCGAGTGCCCCGTGGCTCCATCCCCTGGCTCACACTGTGTCCCCTCCTCGGCAGATCTGGTTTTACACCAACACCATCTTCCAGAACGCCGGGATCCCCGTGTCCCAGATCCCCTACACCACCCTGGGCACCGGCGCCATTGAGGTTGTTGCCGGGCTGATCGGGGTGAGTGAGGGACGGACAGATGGACACAGCCCCTCCATGCCAGACCCCTCTTGCCAGCTCCCAGCACCACCAAACAGAGGGCACTGAGTCCTCTGTGCCACAGCACAGCCCCTTTTCTGGGGGGCAAAGCGTTTGGCATGGAAATGGGAATGGGAGATGGGATGAGGCCGGCTCAATTTAGGAGTCACATCTAGGAGTGGTGGGATAATTTTAGGGTAGCAGAGAGGTTGGGGAGAGATGGCAGGCAAAGAGCAGGTTGGAGATGATGGAGGGGACTAAAAGTTCCTTCTGGCTCTCACTTTTATTGTCCCTCTGTTAGCAGAGCCACATGTCCCCATTCCCCCCCCCCAGCCAAGCATTGGCCTGGCCCCAGGCTAGCAGCCCTGGCCCCCCCAGCCAGCCCTCATTTAGCTGGAGAGTTAGCACTGGGCCAGGCAGATTTATGGTCCTTGTCCCATCTGCAAGTGTCACCCAGGGCCAGCCCAAGCCACCCGGCACTAAATCCGCTCCCTGACAGTTACAGAGATGGATGGGGGTGGCTGCTCCCAGAAAACAGGGATGGAGTGGGGGGCTGCTCCCCTCTCCCATAGCCCAGTCCAGAGCAGAGTGGGGTCCCCTGCCTCTCTGAAGGGTACCCCCTTCTCCCCTCCCATGTATGTGGGGTTGTCCCACCCCCCGGCAGTCGCCCAGCATAGAGTCAGATTGCTTGGGAGCAGCCCCACAAATGGCCCCCGATGGACATGCCGAGATTGGTTATAAAATTACAGGCATTTGTTCTGCTGTCAATACCCTGCCTGCTCCCACTGCCGCTGCGCCGCCTGCCCACACCCTGCTGTGCCCGCTGCCCCACAAATACTCCATGCCCAGCCCAGCACCTCCACCTGGCACTGGTGCCAGTGTGGCTTCCGAGTCACCCCTGCCAGCCCCAACCCTGCACACTAATGGGGCTCTGTGGGACCCAACACCTGCCCCATGCCTGCTCACCCCTGGCACTTTCCATGCCCCAGCCCCAACCCTGGAACTCTGAGCTGGGGTTGCCCCTGATCCTCAGATGCCACTAGGAGCATTCTCCCATCTTCAGCTGGATCTGGGGTTCAGGGGTGGTCCCATCCACCTTGGAGCTCCCCAGCACCCCGTTGGTCTCTGCTCTCTCCTGGCAGTGCTTCACCATTGAGAGGGTGGGCCGACGGCCCCTCATCATCACCGGCTTCTGTGCCATGGGTGTCTGCTCAGCTGGCATCACCATCTCCCTGCTGCTGCAGGTAGGGCCTGGCCACTGCCACCCCCTGGGCCATTATCTGGGGCTCGGTGATGGAGGGATGGGTAGAATCTTGGGGGAGGGAGCCTGCATGGAAATGAGAGGTGATCTAGCTCTTCCAAGTCAATTTTTGCCTTCAAAGTTAAAGTAAATTTAGTACCAAGAACAACAACAAAAAAAGAAAACACGAATCCATATGAGAAAAATCCTGCTGCTTCTGGTAGCTTTTTTGCAGAAACAGTTGTTCCCAGGTAGGCAGCTGTGAAATGCTAGAGCAGGTGGAGGGTCCTTCTCCTGCTGTCTGCTTCTAGAGGATGCTCCCATGGCTCTGGGGATACTGCAGCACCATGAGCTGCTGAGCTTGGCTGACCCTCACCAGCTTTGCCCCAAACCACCCATTGCTTGTCTGCACCTCACCAATGTGTCCTGTGTGGCCACTCCCCAAGAGCCACCACCAAGCCCAGGGCAGGCATGAAGCCGTGTCCCAGGGGGGCTGGGTGCCAAGCTCAGGGCCAGCCCCCAGCAGCATCCCCAGCCCCGTGTCCCCTCGCAGGCCGCCCTGCCCTGGATGCGCTACGTCAGCGTTGCCTGCGTGGTCGGCATCATCGCTGGCTTCTGCATGGGACCAGGTGGGTCTGGGGCCGGGGCACTGGGGAGCAGTGGGGTGGGAATGGGGGCCCCAGGGGACCCGCGGGGTTTGCAGGCAGGTGACAGGACCTGAGCCTTGGCCTCATCCCCATGGTCAGGCCCTGGTTTATGATGTGTACCTCCAAGTGAAGCCCCACCACAAAGCCCTCCAGCCCCACACATCCCCAGGGCACACACTGCCTCCTCCTCCTGGGCTACGCTCCAGGGCCAAGCAGAGTGAAAGCCCTGGCAGCCTTCCCCAGACCTCTGTGGAGGTGTCACCTCTCCCATCACAGTGCAGCTGGTGAGAATCATCCTGCCCCTGACTGAGTGCAGGCTCCAACAGCCAGGAGTGGAACCTGGACTGGTTTACCCAGTTGATGTATTAACAGACCTCTTAACAGATCTATAATTCATCCTCAGCCCAGACTTTATTCACTGTAATTACATCTTTAATTAGGATTTTAATGGCTCATTGTTCACAAACAATGATGAATAGGAGTTTTAAAACAAAAAAAAATACATATCTGTTCTGGGTGAGCTGTGAGTAAGAGTCCGTCAGGGGCTCCACTCCTCCTTCACTTCTTACACTTGTTTTTTGGTTCATCTTTGCCCTTCATTTATAAAGAGGTCCAGCCAGCCCTGTTCCAGGCAGTTGGGACCCCAGGCATGTCACCATATCAAATACAATCCCTTGCCAGATTCCTGTGTGTCTTGGAATGTACTCTGGACCTCGGATCCTGCCCCCCAACACAGGGACAGTCCTGGGACCCAGGACTTCCGGCTCAGTGACACTTGGCTGGAGAGGCTGAGTCCTTCTAGAAGAAATAGCCACAACCTGTGTCCAGTTTTCAGACCACTTACAAGTTGGCTTGGGAAATCACTTCCATACATTCTGAGTTTTTTTCACCATACATGGGAAAAGCAGGTTGGAAAATGGCATTTCTGTGTCCTGTGGGAAATTCTGATGCTTGGAAAAGTGGTTGCTTCTTTCCCTCCTAAATCAGCCACAGTGGCAACAGAAGTTGATTGATAGAAGGAAGTTTTCTAAACTGTTTTGATTAAGGGAGTCTGGAAAGGGCATTACGGGGGGTGCCAGGAAGATGTTTATGCCTGTGATCTCTATGAGATTTAACATATCGACATTTAGAAACATTTTTGGAAAACAAGGATCCACGTGAAATGTTCCACCTTTATTTTGACTCAGTCTGAACTTTCCAGTCATGCAACATGTGGAACTGTCCTGAGCCCCCAGCAGTGTGCAGGTGTGGTATGTCAGGGGGACATCAGCCACCCCCGAGACATATCCCAAGGAACACCAAGGGAGGGACACTGTTCCACCACACTCCCTGTCTGCTCCAGCTCTCCCAGCACCACCAGTTTGAACCAAGAGTCTTGCTGGGCTCCAGCCCTTTTGGCCACAGGACTGAGGTGGGCAGATCCTGCTGACCACACGGGTGCTTGAGTCAGCCTGTCCCCCATACCCTTTGATGTGTCCCCTCCCTCTGCAGCCGGTGTCCCCTTCCTGATGACAGCTGAGCTCTTCATGCAGTCACACCGCCCGGCTGCCTACATTGTGGGGGGCTCTCTCAACTGGCTCTGCAACTTCACCGTCGGCTTCATCTTCCCCTTCTTGCAGGTACCAGTTCAGAGGGGCCCTGGGAGATGGAGGGAATGGGCACAGCCCTGCTGCTCATCCCAGGATGGGGTGCCAAGTCAGGGATGCCCATGCTCTTGGCTCAGCTCAGTGCTGGACACAGCCAGCCCAGGGCAGGGTGGTGGGAGGGGACACGGCCTCGTGCCATGCCCAGTTTGGGAGTGCCTGGCTCTCTGCCTCATCCTGCTCTTGTCCCCAGATGTCAGCTGGTGCCTTTTGCTACCTAGTTTTCTGTGGTGTCTGCCTGCTGGTGGCCCTGTACGTCTACCTCATCATCCCCGAGACAAAGAACAAAACCTTCATGGAGATCAGCCACATCTTTGCCACACGCCGCTCCGTCCTCTCCGTGCCAGCCCATCTCATTGGGATGATGAAGCTTGATGGCTATGGGACTTTGGAGAGCAGCTCCCTGGAGGGCTCAGGCTCCAGCCTGCCCTGATCTGAGTGGGCTGGGGGGGACGGGGATGGTGGAGGAGGCTCGGGGCTGGGGAGGGATGTGGGAGCCAATTTGTTCCAACCCGGTCGTCTCTGGGTCACCCAGGACATCTCTCCATGGCACAACCTGTGCCCAGGATGAGTCCCATTGATGCACCAGGGTTGCACCAACTGCTGGGCATGACCCCCATGCTGGAAGAGATGCCCCCACAGAGATGAGGGGACCTCCTGAGGCAGGGGTTTCTCATTGCTCCTGGGTGTGGGGCCTTGGCAAGAGCTTCTGGCATGAGCTGTTTAATAAAGAGCATTGCCACCAGAGCCATCGTTTGGCAAGTTTAGCCTGGAGTGGCAGCAAGCGGGAGTGTGCTGGAATGGGCGGGTGCTTCCCCAGTACCAGGGAGGAGCAGAATGGGAAGAGGGGCTTGTCCTCCTCCCCACTGTGACTGGCTGGAAAGGTCAAAGTCACCCCACGTTTTCCAGGATGGATGGTCAGGATGGCTCCCAGGCTCTTGCATCTCACCCCAAGTTGGTCACGCAAAGCTGGAGGCTGTTGCAGAAAGGACACAGAGCAGCTCTGAGCTGGGGGTGACTGTCCAGCCACTGTGCCCCTCCACAGAGTGCTGGAAGCCTTTGGTGCCTGGCCTCGTGTGCTGGCCCCATGGAGTGCTGCTCCCATGGGAACCCTGCACACTCCCGAACTCCCTGGAGGACAGAGGGATCCAGGATACACCCACATCCCCTTACGGCACCCCATGAGTTGCTGTGACCCCAAGGTGCTCTCCAAGTATGATCTCTCCCACGTCTCTGCCCTCAATCCGGGGGGCTGTGTTTGGAGGGAGTGGCTGTCCTGCGTCCCAGGACCCCCCCACAGCAGCTCCCACAAACACCAGGGCAGACCATGGGGTTCACAGACCCTCCAGGAGCTGTGGTTTGCAGGAAAACTACAACATTTTGTTCTGGTGAGAGGTAAACCCAGGTGGTGGGGAGGGCGGTGTGGCCAAAACCCTCTCATGCCAATGCAAACATCATTTTGTTGCAAATAATTTAGCCCCTTTTTTTTTTTTCCAGTTTCCCTCTCAGGTCCACAGCTTCATGTTTGGTGCTTGTGGTCACTTAGTGAGGAGCCCACCCTTCCTGCATCCCTTGGCACCTCCGGGTGTGGGCGGGCGCTGGACCTGTGGGGACAGGGACTGGGCCGTAGTGGGTCCCCAGTGCCAGGTCCTATCCCTTCCATCCTCAGCCACCAGCTTGGGGCTCTCCTGCATCTTGAGCCGTTTAAAGGACATCAGTCAAAGCAGGGTCACGGCTCCGCAGCATCCGCTGCTTCCCACTCCGCCTCCCTCCCGACTCGGCTGCTCTCGGCAGCAGAACAGAGCGGTAAATATGTGCAGCATTACATATGTATAATGGAGTGTAAATAACCCCAAAAAGTGCATTGTAAATAGACTCCAAGTTTATCCTTTATTAATGAGGCACTGAGTGCCCTGCTGTTTTAGAGCAGCGAGACTTTGATAATATCAAAACCTAAATTACACTTGTGTCTCTCATTCCCAGCAAACGACAGCATCATTTCAGGCCTCTTTGCCACTTGTATTTATTTATTCTGGTATTTATCTATCTCTCCCACCCAGCATGTGGGGCAGCTTGGAAGATGCCCCCTGCCCTCCAGGTGGGAGGCAACGGCCCCCCTGGGACCAGCCCCCCATTCCTGGAGTCCTGGCACAGCCAAGGAGTCGGAATGTTGCCTTATGGCCAAGGACTGCTCTATGTGGCCAGTGAGATGCGGCAGACCTGGGAAATGTGGGGTCAGCACCCATTTCTGTCAGGGTTTTGGACACCACCAGAGCCAGAAGTGCCCTTCTTCCAAGGACTGGGGGTCACTGGCAAAATTCTATGGTGCCTTTTGGATGCATTTGTTCCTGGGGACCCATTTGAGGGTACCATGTCAAAGGACATGTCCATCCTCTTTTCCATCAGCACCTGGGAGTGAGGAACCCCCATGCTCATAGAACATTGGCAACTCATCAGTTTTTTCTGAGGCTCTTGGGGCCAGATCTCTCTCTGGGGTTTTCAGTTCAAAATGCCCCATGCCACTGCCAGGTACTCTGGCAAAAGAGGGGTTTGGGCTTCCTCTCTGTTGTCTTGCCAGGGAGGCATTCCCAGCTGCTCTGCTACAGGCTTCTCATGAAGGATATGGCTGGGTGAGCTCTGAGCTGCTTTTCCATGTCCAAAGTTGCTTCCCCATGTCGAAATCCAGTTCCCTGGATTGAGGCCTCCAAAAGCACTGGTTCTGTATGGTGAGGATAAGGCTGTATTTTCTAGCAGTGTCCAAGCAGACCTTGAAAGACTGGAGAAGGTGCAAAGAAGAGTCTGAGAAATTACCTGGACACCTGAAAATGCTGCTGGTCCTCTTAAGGTTTGCAGAAACAAAGTTGAAGGTGGCTTTCTCCAAACGCACAGGTGCCTTCTCCTGGTGTGCCCAGTGCTAAAGGGTGGTGAGTTCATGTGCTGAGGTATTCACATGGAAGGCTGGGGCTCAGCCCAGGACAATCTGGAATGGGAGAGAAGACCCTGGTTCCAACTCTCCAGACACTTTGAATGGGGCTCCTCAAGGAAACGGTCATGGCCCATCACTGGATATCTGCAGATCCTGTATGGAAGCATTACGAGGGTACCTGGCTCAAGGTGAATGGTCACATCCCAACTGGGAAGCTGACTACGGCTTGCTGGACACACCCTGGTGTCCCTGGTCAGTCACTGGGGGTCAGTGAGGCCAAAAGTGGCCGTGGACCATGGTCAGAGAAGCCACAGAGCATTCATACCCTGCCAGTGCCCTCAGTCCCTATGGCTCCAGCAGGGATGGGCTCCGGGAGGATGGATCCTGGTCCACCAAGCCTTTGAGGCTGAACCCTTCTTGCACCAGTTTCACCGGGTGTTCTAACAGCAGACTGTCCCTGTCACCACGACAAGGATGCCTTCGCTCCCCGCAAATCTCACCTGACTGCAGAAGCTCTGCCAAGGACCAGTTTTGACTGAGGTAGGTTCCTGTGTGCTCCACCTCCTCTCTTATTCCATGTGGAAAAAGTGGGGCTGGGGCAGCGCCCTGTTGCCCCATGGAGGTTGGTGCAGAGCTGGTCCCTGCCTCTTGTCTCACTAAGATTGTCCATGCTTCCAGCAGAGCAGCCATGGGAGAGGGATGCTGGGCACAGGGAGCACTGCCCGGGGTCAGATCGGTTTGCAAATAGACCCTGTGTTTGCAGCCTGGGTCCTGGATGTATTTGTGGGGTTCAGGGGCTGATTCAGGGACTTGGAGGTGGATGAGAGGCTTGACATGACCCTGCAATCCATGCCTGCAGCCCAGGAAGCCAGTCATATCCTGGGCTGCATCACAAGAGTGTGACCAACAGGTCAAGGGATTCTGTCCCTCCAGTACACTCCAGTGATTCCCAGCTGGAATACTGCACCAAGCTCCAGAGTCCTCAGCACGGGAACAACATGGACCTGCTGGAACAAGTCCAGAGGAGGCCATGAAGATGCTCAGAGTGCTGGAGAACCTCTCCTATGAAGACAGGCTGAGATGGCTGAGGTTGTTTAGCCTGGACAAGAGAAGGCTCTGGAGAGGCTTCACTGGATAAAGGGGCTACAAGAGACTGGGAAAGGACTTGTTACAAGGGCTTGTAGTGATAGGAAAGGGGAGAATTGCTTAAATTGACAGAAAGCAGGTTTAGATCCAATATTAGGGAGAAATTCTTTACTGTGAGAGTGGTGAGGCACTGGCACAGGCTGCCCAGAGAAGTTGTGGATGCTCCATCCCGGGAAGTGTTCAAGGCCAAGCTGGTCAAGTGGCTGCCCTGGACCCATGAGGGCTGGTCACAGTAATAACTGCCAGGACACAAGTCACCCAGAGGGAAAATATTGCACCCCCAAAATTAGGACACCGCCCCCCCAAGCCCCAAATGGTGAAACATCCTCTCAGGTTTTTACATAGCAGAGGAATCTTTCACCACCGTCCCAGGGTATCTTCTGCCTGGGAAGCATGATTTCATTAAGGAATGGGTCCTCTTGGCACCTTCTTTTGTTTTTCCTTTGCCTGGTGGTGTCAGGAGTTTCCCAGGGAAGGGAACAAGGACACAGAGGCAGTGTAGGTGTGCCCATTCCAGGTGTCACAGCCCCATGGACACTTTTGTGCTACAACAAACCTGTGTCCCTCCTGGCTGAAAGTCATCCCTCAGCGGGGCCTCCCCAGGCTGAGACCACAGCTCTTATGTCCTTAAAGTGCAGAGCCAGCTCCAGCCTCCAGTTCTCATGGACTCTGGTCTTTTTGCAGGTAAAAATCTAAAATGGGTGATTTTTTTTACTGTGTTCTGGGTAACAGGCACTCAGCTGACACTCAGCACTTCAGAGGGGTGGAGAACAGTGATTCATATCTTTTAAAAGCCTAAAATATTTCCTTGGCATCAACCATACCGGCTCAACCTCAGAAAAAAAAATATATAACGAAAAATTTTAACAATTTGGTGGGGGAAGGTGTTTGTTACCCTATGAGAAATATAATTCTGCATGGATGCCTGCAGGCCCATGGCTGGTGCTCTGCAGGTCTCTGCAGCAATTGTGGGGTGCCGGGACTGCTCCGGGACGGGTGGCCGGAGCGAGGGTGCCCGGCGGAGGGTGCACACCAGCAGATGGCACTCCCAGAATTTATGGCTACAGCAAGCTGCCTCTCAGAGAGCAGTCATGTAGGAGATGTCCTATTATATGGGCAGTTGACTTTAATAGTCATTGTGTGCTTAAAGCACAGCAAAACAACAGTGGGAAAAAAAAAATCCCCACTCCACTTGGATGGCCCTTTTCCCCCCAGCCCTGCTAGTCTATTTGTACAGTAAATTAAAAATATGAATCACTTCTCTCTACTGCCTCCCCAAACACTCATCCTGTCAGGCTCTGTGTTGTCTTCATTTGTATTACCTTAATTTAATGTTAATTATGTTCTTCATTTACAAAGAACAAGCATTTACACTCCCTGTCTGGGGATTTTCCACACCCGCGGTCTCCACAGACGCGGAGGAAGGGGAGCGCGAGGCAGCGGAGCCGGGGAGGAGCTGTTCCAGGGCCGTGGGAACGGGGGGAGCCGGGGTGCCCCCCCCGAGCGAACCGGTAACGATGAGCGCTATTGCCTTTCGATTTATGAAACCGTATCGCTGCCTGTGCTTAAATCCCCCCTAATAAATCCTTTTTAAAAGGTCCTCGGCCAATGGAGGGCAGTGATTTATGGTGGGGAGCCGGAGTGGAGGGAGGTTTGGTGGCAGAGTTTGCTGCCGGGGGGGTTGGGGATGTCACAGGGTTGGGAGCCTGACCACTGCTGGGCAGTCCTAAGAAAATTTCCTGCACACCTTTTCCCTCATGTCTGCAGACTCGTTGGATGCTGCCGGTGATGGGATGACCCGTTTGATGTGGATGATCCACAGCGTGGGTGAGGACTGCAAACCCTCGCTCCACACCTCAGTTTCCCCGTCAGCACCTGGAGATAACAATCCCCCTCCCAGCTCTACCTATCCCCAGTGCCCACCAGCGAGCCAAACTTTGGGGTGCACTTATAGAAATGTCTTATGGGGATGTGTGTGCAGGAGTGTGCATTCGTGTGCACACACATAAAGGACTCAGATCCCTAAAAACACCCCACGCCTCACCCCAAACCTGACTTTTCCACACATAGAGCCTATGACTGGAACGAGGAAGGACAGAAGAGAAGAAAAAGAAGAAAAACAATGAAAGAAAGAGTCGTGAGTTTTCCTGGGCTATGGGATGTGTGTTCCTCTTCACAGGCTGCCCTTGACCCTCCCTGGGATTGGGCACATGGGGGTGAGTGCAGCCCCATTTTCAAACCGTGAGCCCCCCATCTGCACTCAGCAGGGTTTGAGCGCTGCCCACGCCTGCCCGCGCCCTGCCACTGCCTGTTCTTCTAGCACTGTGTCCAGCCACAGGTCGGGAACACCGGGGGCTTTTCCCAGGGAACCCGAGGATGGGGTTTGGGCAGAGCAAGCAGCATCTTTGGCCCCATTTGTGTAAGAGCTCCCGGAGTCACATTTTGCAGTGCAAATCACGGTTGTATCAGTACATCATGGGAGCTGGGTAGATCTGACTGAGATACCCATCCCCATACCCTCAAAAACCCTACAAAAAGATAATTAAAGAGGAAAAAAAGCAGCCTACGAAGCCTTCCTGTTCTGTACGACACAGGAACCCCAGAAAAGTACAGAAAACAAACTCCTACTGCCAGGAAAACCCACCAGACTACACACTCAGTCCTCCCAGCCGCCACCACCCATTTCCACGGCAACAGCCACATTCTGGGGTGGGGACCTGAGCCCCCTTGCCACTGAATGGCCTCAGGACCTGGGCAGGTCTCCTCACTGGTTGCTTAGGGGGGACATCTCAGGTTTGACCCTCTAGAGTTCTCTTGCCACGAGCCCGTCTTGCAGCTGCAAAGCCCCGTCCCAAACCCCTGTTTGGAGGGGTCGCAGCCCCACAGCCCATCCCACACCCCATTCCTGCCCTTGGCCAGCTGTGGAGCAGCCCCACTGCAGAGTTTCCTTCCCCCCACCCCATTCTTCTGCCATGTAGATTTGAGGCCACTCACTTCACGACGGAAGTGGCTGAACCACTCCCCGTGGGACAAACACGCCCCCGCTCCAGGGGGGTGACAATCTCCTCCATCCTCCACTGGCCATGCCCGCGCCCTCCCCACGTGCTCCCATGTGCTCTCCCTTATTAACAATGACCTTTCCACCGTGCTCACCGCTGATTCCCCAGTCCCAAATATCTTTTAAATGGGTTTCAGGAGCTGATGCGAGCTCCGTTAAAAGGCCACCGCGTCGCACCCGCGCCGCACGCACCCCGCGCCCTCCGCGCCGCGGCCCCCCCGTCCCCGCGCAGTGCCACCCGCACGCCCGCTCACACTCTCACACTAACATTTTAATTAATGACAACCACTTTTTTTTTCTTTTTCCCCTCCCCTCATAAGCACTTTAATGTGTGTTCGCAGCCCGGCTGATCCCCACAGCCATGGAAATATTAGGTTGACGGATGTGGTCTGTCGCCAGCGCTCCCTCAACGGGTCTGCCTGTCAGCTCGCCGATGATGACATTAACACGGGAAGAAAGTGATGACAAATGCCCGTTATCAGGGAACGAGGCCTGTGACAAATCGCACGGCGCCTCGCGAGCAGCCCCATTACGCTGTAATAAAAAAAGATGGATGGCTCAGCGCACCGGGGCCCCGCGCTAATGCGATTTCGCCTGGTCTCTCCGGGTTCTAATTAAGGCAGAAAACGGAGAATGAACAGGGGTCCCTAGTGCCCGGCTCCCACCTAGTCCCCTCCTCAAACGCCCCACGGTGATGGGCACTCGCCCTTAGGGACGATGTCCCCCAGCTGCCCTGGTGCCCCAGAGCCTTGGGAGAGGGCTTTGGTGGGGATGCAGATGGACAAGAAGTGCAGATGTCTGGGGGGTGTGCGGGAGGGGTGGGGGCTGGGGGATCCCCCAGCCTGTGCCTGCCCATCTTGCCTCTGCCAGGTGGGCTCAAGGTTCCTCCATCCAGGGCGGAGGGAGGAGGGGGGACACGGCCACCGTCAAATGCGTCACTCGGAGACAAATGTCACCTCCACCATCTGCTGCAGCATGCGAAGTGGCGGGGGGAGCGCTGCGCGGCAGAGAGGGGACGGGCGGGACAGTGTCACCCTGGGAAAAGGCTCAGCCGCTGTGGAGCAGGGACACCGATACTGACCACCGGGTCCTGTGGGGACACAGAGCGGGTGGCCACTGACGGGGCTGAACAGGGGTCCATGGGATGCTCATGGGAAGCAGCGACTTGCTTTGGAACAGGACTGGGAGAGGGCAGCTNGGGGGGGGGTCGCCTCCAGGAGTTCTGTGTGTCCATACCCACCGAGCACACCGATGGCTGTGCCCTTGGTGACAAGGACACAACCACAGCGGCCAGTGACGTGGGAGCTGGGCCCCTCCAGCACCTGCTGGGGGAAAGGAGGAATCAGCCCCCACCACGGGTACACAGTGGGGATAAACACCCCACAGCCTGGATGGGGTGCCCAGACTGTGCAGGCAGGCACTTTCCCCGCTGTCCCCACACCTCCCCACTGCCACCCAGCTGTCTGCACATCCCTTGCCCCTGCCAGCCCTCTCCAGACCTGATGAGGGTGGTGCCAAGGGGATGCAGCCCCACACACACTCTAAACCCCACAGGACAGCACAGAGCAGCATCTCCTGCTGCAGGTTCTGGCCAGATCCAGTACATATTTCCCTCATGCCAGGCAGTCTGTAGGCTCAGGTTCTCCATTTCTTTGGCTTTGTGGCATGCATCTTAATAATTCCAGGCAGGACACAGAGCAAGTGGCACAGGGACCTGCCAGGGCATGTCACTGTCCTTGGGTGATGGAGAAGGAGGCTTGGACACCGGCTACTCCCTGCCTGGGAACCACATTGTGCTACTCTGAACATGCTTTTGAAAGTATTTTTCCTTTTCAATGGAGAGCTGGGTTTCTTCAAGGAAGGATCCCTGAATGATTCCAGTCATGTCCTGGGGGATTTATTGGTCATTTCAGGAAGTTTTTTAAGGCTCACACTTATTTACAGCTCCCCATGCTCCTTTCACCTGCCCAGGCCTTCAAAGGGGCTTTGACAAACTTGAAGTATTACTGGAGCAAAACTGATCCCAAGTGGCAACTATTGTCAGTGGGAGCATCCCAGCTCTGTTGTAAAAGCTGCTAATCTGGAGCCAGACTCACGTATCTATTGCTCATCAACTTTCGTATCCCAGATCTAATTTTAGACCTCTTCAGAGTGAGAGCTGAGCAAAGTCTTCCAACAACTTCTTCTGGGTGAAACTCAGCCTCTGGTGCTGCCTAGCAGCCTAGATTAAACCTGCTCTCCTGGATCCAGCAGCAAAAATAAGTGCAGAGGCCATGGAAATGATTTTAAACAAATCACCTTTGCTGACAGCCAGCTGGGAATGCACCAAGTTCCTGTTTTTGCAGCAGGTTCAACCAGGGGACTTGCTTCCCCAGCTGGGATGAGCTTTGGATGCTGCACCTGGACCTGTCAGCGGCCAGTGCTCAAGGGTGATGCTTAAGTATTGGCCTCAAGCTTCTGCTGTCTGAACCCAGCTTAGCCCTAAAAAGGACCCTAAAAAAGATAAAACACCCCCGTAACATTGCAAAAGCAATCTGTAATGGGGTCATGTGGAGGACTTGACAAACTTGTTGGGGAGGGGTTGCTTAGAAGGATGGGAGCTCTCGCTGCAGCCTTGCAAAGTTAGTAACACTCCTTGGCTGAGAAATGGGAGAAGAAATGTGTGCTACCAGTTGGAAAGCACAAGTGTCTGGACACCAGCACACCCCTCAGTTTGTGACCAGCAGCAGGAGCCTGGCAGGACTGTGGCAGATCCATTGCACCTGTGGGATGGCCAGGCAGTGCCAGGAGAGGCTCGCAGAGCCCTGCCTGCCCAGCCAGGGGGTTGGCAGCCTGCACACCCCAGCCCTTGGCTGTACTGTTCACCAAAAATGAGCCCTCCCCAGCACAGGCAGGCACGCAGATATAGCTTATTCCTGGGAAAGTCCTAACGCCTTACTCAGATACGTTTTGCTGTTCTCCCCCTTCCCAAGCAGAGAGCAAAGGCAGGGTGCCAGCAGAAATGTTCTCCCTTACTGCTGCACAGAGGGGAGCTCAGCGTGCGTCAGGAGTGACATGGGTGTCTTTCATTGCACCCCCAAGGGCTCCCCTCAAGCCACTCAGACCACCTAGGCTGGGCAGGCATCATCCTGGGATGGGGAGCAGCTGCTTGGTGGGTACATGGATATCCAGGTTTACAGCCATGTTGAGGTCCCACCTCAGCAGTTGCTGCAGGCAGGGATTGGGGTGGCAGCTGATATAGCTGTCCCCAAAGCTCAGCTCCCATAGCCTGGCCGCGTGCTGGGCTGTTTATCCACTCCAGCTGGGAAAACAAACAGGGCTTATTGCCAAAACACACACAGAGTATGCTGAGATGGGGCTGAGCGACACAGGGCCCATGTGCACTGGGGGTCTGGCACCTGGAGGTGATCCTGTCACACGGGGACAGGAGGGGTGTACCCCCACAGGAGATTTCTGCACCCTAAGGCTCATGGATCAAGCAGAAGGTGAGAGCAACAGACCAAAGGGGACATTTCAGGCCACCAACTGTGGCATTGCCCTCTGCTGTACCTGTGTCACGTCCTCCTGGTTCCTCACCCCGAGTCCTGGGCAAGAGCTGGGCTCAGATACCGGGTGCCCTTGGGCTCTGCTGGCAGTGTTCATGAAACCATCAGTCCATGTGTGCCTCAGTTTCCCCCCAAAAAGGAGCCGCCTCTCCAGGCTTGATACCATTGACTGAGAACGTCCTGTGGTTAAAAGAGAAGGAGAGCATGGTCAGAAAGAGAACTCAGGAGCAGGGGACAGGCTGGAGGGGATATGCTGGGAACTACACCTGCTCCACCCCTGCTGTTCACTGCCCTGGGCAGCTGTGCCATTGGAACTGGGATCCTCAGCACCTCCTGATCTTCATCCCCCCTCCCTGATCCATACCAGCCACTTCACTTTTGCTGTAGCTCCACTGACCTGCCATTAGTTATAGTGCCTGAGCCCAAGCAGGAGGTCAGCACAGGCTGGCCCAGACATAAATCAGCTTCCTATGGGCAAGGAGACTTGGGGACAGCAGTGACAAGTGCCCACCACGTGCTGCAGGACCCTACCACCTTGGCCCTGGGATGCTTCCCAGAGATGGAGGCCTTACCCCCATCACATCCCACCAGGCTCCCTGGGGACCTTGCTGTCCCACCAGCAGGTCCTCACGGTGGTGAGAAGCACCATGTCGCAGGCAGGGGATAAAGCACTGTGCCGCAGAGAAGCTACACGGCTCCCCAGAATGAAACCACGAGGCTGAGACCCTAAAAGCCCAGACAGGGGATTGAGGGCCAGCTCAGGTGGTGTCCACCACAGAGCTGGGCGCCCACAGGGGTGATGTGTCTGAGGGGTGACACCATGGGGCTGAGGGGACAGTCCGCAGGTTGGGGCACCTCCCGCTGCCCTGCCGGGGGAGGATCTGGGTGAAGAGGGGTCTCTCTCCCGCCACGGGGCTCTCTGAGCTGCCCAGCCCAGCCCAGCCCAGCCCAGCTCAGCCCAGTCCAGTCCAGTCCAGCCTCCTCCTGCCTGCCCGTGCTGCCATCCCCGGTCCTCCAGCTCCCTCTGCTGCCGGCGAGGACGGCGGCTGCCCGAGCCGGCCGGAGCAGTATCTCAGCCGCCCTGGGTCCCCAGCAAGGTCTTCCACCACGGACGACAGGGCACCTGCACCAGCATCTCCCACACGCCCCTCAGTCCGCTCACCTGGAGAAGTGGTGCGGGCAGAGGATGCTCCCAGCGCCAAGCAGCCCCCGGTGCAGGTGAGCAGCCTTGCCAGAACCAGTGGGTGGCTGCAGACCCTGGAGACCCCATGGAGGGATGGACCGTGGCAAGATCTCAGCCGCGGTACTAGACACCAGGGTCTCCACGCCGAGACTGCAGCTCCGAAGTGCAGGCATTTGCAAACCGGTCCTTTCAGCTTAGGTGATTTATTTTCTCTGGGTAGACACGTGTGTTCATGCCATGCACACTGCAAGTGTCAGGAGCTGCTCAGCAGCCAGTCTGTTTCTTTTTAAAACTTGACATAAGCAGGTAAATTATCCACAAGTAACACATTTACCACGAGAGGAGAAATGTCGGTGCTGCTGCTGCCACCGAAGCAGGAGCTCCTGCCTCCCGTTCCCCACGGTGACGGGGAGCCTGAGTTATGGCCCTGTTGGAGAGACAGCGGGTTTGTAAATGCCTCTGTTTGTGCTGTTTTCCAGCCCAACCAGAGCCCATTGATCACCGGGACAGGAGTGAAGCCTGAAGAGAAGCAGGAGCTGGAATGGTGGAGACACGCAGCCAGAGCCGTGCCAGGAGCCGGACACATGCAGGCATGCTCGGATCTGGCCCTCTGCGTTCTTTTGGCTCTGTGGGATCCCTGGTCTAGGGACACAGGCTGCTTCTTTCACCCCTTGAACAAGCTCATTTGCTTGGCCAGCAACTGCAAAAGGATTTAAGTCAGGAGTCCCTGGCACTATGGGGGACGGTCCCTATGCCAGTGTGGTGCAAGTACAGAGCCTTATGGCACATATATTTGGTGTGAAAAAAGGCTGGTTTGGGGGTTAGGACTGAGCCTTTACTTGGCCACAACTCACAGCCACTAAATGCTGCCAAGGATGCTTAGGAACTGGGATGTTATTTGCACCCAGAGAAAGACAGACCCTGCCCAAAGAAAAAACAGCCTCAGGAAATGCAAGGAGGGAAACTGAGGCACAGAGTGCCCGTAAGGCGTACAGAGACATTCCGGGTTTCAGCCAGGGCCTCAGTATGGGGGAATCCTTTTACAACCTCAAGCACTTGCCGTAGCACAGCTAGTGCTGAGATTTAACCTGAGCAAATACAAACTGCTCTGAGTGAACTTCTGCCAGGCTGGTGAAGGAGGAGCCTTGAACCACGGGACAGGGCAGGCATGGGGGTCATGCTGGAGACAGCCCCCTAAAACACGTTCCCTAGAAGGGGTGACATGACACCAGCACAGCCAGGCACATGAGAGCTGGTGTGATTTAGGCACACGGTTGCTGCCCCCATGGCAAACACACTCACTGACTCCTTGAGCCCTGCACAGAGGTTAGGGATGGCCAAGAGGTTGTGTAGAATCAGGATACTCTGCTCATGAGATCCTACCAGGCACACTGCTTCCTATAGCCCAGGCAGGGAAACTGAGGCAGAGAGGGCTGCTGGGACTCAGGGAGCAAGGGAAGGTGGCAGTAGGTGTCCCAGCTGCACCATCACTGCTGAGCCATAGGGAAAGTCACTTGTCTACCAAGCATGAAGCCCCTGTGCAGACCACTCCCATGGGATTGGGGTCACAAACCCTTCACCAGATGGGGGGGATGACCCTGAGAGGGCACTGACCCCTGGCTTTGCTCCTGCAGACTCAGGCTCATGTAGACCACAAGACACTACCATGGTATCCTCTACAGGACATGGCCCAGAATTCTGCCATGTATCCATGCCATGTTCCCATCAGGGCAGCTCTGCCACCACCCAGCTGGATCTTATTCCAGACAGAGGGAACAGTGCTGGAAGCAGAGACCGTAATACAGACCAGCACACCAGGACCTGGTGCATGCCCTGCTGCATTCCTCACTCCTGTTGCCCCCTGGCTGCCCAGGCAGGGTTCTCCCTCTGCACCCCCTGGCCCTGAGGATGCCCCACAGGGTAGGATCTCTGCCCTCCAGGCCTTCTCCAACCAGGCTTCCTCAGCTACAGCCCAGCAGCCCTTCCCTCACGCTCCGCACTGCAACGACGTCACCCTGGCCATCAATAGCGTTTGGTTAATTAATTTGATGGGAACAGCAGGGACCACACTTTGCATTTAGTGAACTTCCGAGAACTTCCAACCTCATCTTCATAATTGGCCTCATAAATTCGAGGAAAGAGAGAAATCAGCAAAGCCAGAGAAGCGCGGGAGGCAGGAGAGGCCCTGCACGCGGGAGGGCGGGCGAGTGCGTGAGAAGTGACTCTATTTGGTGTCCTTATTTAATTTTATTGCACAGATCCATCTTCGCCCGCCCCCTCCCTGCCTAGCCCTCTCTCTGCCGCTCTCCCTGCTGAGTTCACCTAATCATGATAAATTCATATTCATTTCCCTGCCTGCTCCGACGGGGGGAGCAGCAGCTCCCCTACATTCACCCAGCCATGCTGCCATTAGCAAATATTTACTCATGAATACAAAGTGCCAGAGTTAGAGGCCAAACTACCCTCCCTGCACTCCTTTTCCCCCAGCCCCCTCCCATCCCTGCACCAGGATGAGCAGGACAGCTAAGGATGGGTGTCCTTCCCACAGGGTAGGGAGCAGGGTGGGAAGGGCTGCCTACAGCCCAGAGCTTTTTCTTCGTCCAGGGCTTTTCTTCCTTTTCAATGAGGGAGGCAGAGAGATGCTTGTTGGGGGGGCAGGAATTGCCTGAGACCCCAGTCTGGACTCACGTTCAGGGTGCAGGGATGGCAGGGTGGGAGCAAGGGGCTCGGCGGCAGAAGCTAAGGGCCTGTCCCAGCTCCCTGACTTTCCACTCAGTCTCTAAGTGCTGCTGCATTTTGTTTTATTTTTAATTTTCAGGATGATCAGACTCACAGCCAGGGAGAGTGGGAAGGGGTGTGCTAGGGAGGGGGGAAGAGCTGAAGTCCCTTCCTGGGAAGCAGAAACCCGGCAAGACCTCGTCAGAGATGCCTAAAACCAGGTTTGCTCTCCCTGCCTGCACCTATCCTGAGGACTCGGCACCCACCTCTTCCCAGACACCCCAGGATCCCCATCTCTCGTACCTTCTTCCCAAGTGTGGCACGCTGTGGTTTAGAAAAGGCAGGAGGTGTGCTGTGATAAGGGGGTGGTCAGGCCCTGCCCTGCTGCCAGGGCAGGGATTAGAGGTACAAAGAGGAGCACGTGTGGGGCAGCTCTGTCCCCTCTGCCCAGCGCAGGGTTGACTCACAGTAGGCGGCACAGCCCAGCCTCTCGTGCTTCTCCCCTCACACCAGGATGAGGGAGAAGCGGCATCCAGAAATGTCACCCCCAGCTGCTCCGGACAAGCTACTTGTGCTCCTTCACCTCCCGCCCCTTTCAACGCCCACAGCTGCAGCCAGGAGAAACGGAGAGAGCCCATTGATCCCTCATCCACCCGTGGCCCACCTGGCTGCAGTTAGCCACATGAGGGCCCTCCGCCCTCTCCAAAGATCCTGGGCAGGGATTTGTGGGGTGGGAGGGGACAGACAGACATCAGGCTCATTCCCTCACAGAGCAGGGGCCTGGTGGGATTTCTGCCCCAGTGGCCTCCACATGACACATACGTACTAGGGCCACCCTCCCTGGCATTTCCCAAGGGGTTGGGCACAAAGCCTTGCTCCGGAGGATCCCTGGCCCCACGCATCCCCGTGTCTGGCCTCTCCCTAAGTAAAAGCAGGACAAACAGCAGGTTCAGGCGCTGCCACAGCACCCCTTTAGTACCGGGGTGTGAACTGTGGCCTTGGAGGGAGTGACAAAGGGGAAGGAGTTGGGGGCTAGCAGTGCCATACTTCCCATGCCACTACTGATGTCTTCAGCACATGGCCCCACTGGGAGAGGCGACCCCAGCCCTCCAGGAACAGCTTGCCCTGGCATCCAGAGCTGGAGGTAAACTTGTGCTCATCAAGGCACAAAGCTGAGCAGCCCTACACTGTGCTCCTCGCCTCAGCCCAGGCAGAAAAAGGCCTGTGGCCTGTCAGACACAAGGCTGCCTTCCCCATCTAACCTCTCTGTGGGACAGGACTATCCCCAGCCCTGGACAAGGCCAGATGTGGTGCTGCCCAGCCAAAGCTGGCTGACTGTAAGGATGGGGACCCCTTTCCCTGAGAGGTGGTCCCTGGGCTGCACAGCGCACCTCTGGTCCAAGTGTTCTCCCTGGACCTGACAGGCCTCTGGTCTGAGGCTGCCTCCCCTCTGCTCCTGGATAACCCAGCTCAGTTCCCACTGCTTCTGCCTCAGCAGCCCCTGTCCTTCTCCACCTTCTCCGTCTCCCTTTTGAGCCAACCATTCCTGCTGCACATCTCAATGTGCACCCTTGGCTTCCAGAATGTTTAGATTCCCCCTGGATAACCAAAGCATTTCCATGCTCGGGCATCTGAGCTGGGCTCCAGGCAGAGAACAGGAAACAAAACAGCAGCCAACTCCCACATGCCCTACTGTTTGATGCACATGGAAAAGCTGACAGCAATCCTTTCCTGACTCCACACCTGAAGAAAAAGCTCAACCCAAGGCTCAGAGCTCAAGAATCGCTCCTTTCTCTGGGAACAGCCAATCCCAGCTCAGCCACATGGCCAGCTGGACGCCAGAACAGAGGATGGTATGGGAGGATGGTGGCCAGCAACTCCCTGCCCTGAGCCACAAGTGCTGGTCTGACAGCATGATGGTCTCCACTGCACGTTCTCCACCTCTACTGAAACCAGAGCCATGGACTAGCACAGGAGGAGCTCCTGGTAAGCCACAGGAGAAACTCCCAACAGTCGCAGTGCAGAGAGCAAAAAGACAGAGATACCAAGGGAAAAGAGAGAAGGGATTTATTTATTACACTTCAAATTTCAAAGCACCAAGACATGGCAAAAGACATTGATTTCCCTCAGGTGTCCAGCAGAAAGGCTGGGCTGACATGCCACTGCTGAGGTCTGGGCCACCCCAGCAAAGCCCCAGCCCTGCTGGTGCCCAGCAGCCATAGGAACAGTGCAAACCTCCCTGGTTTGTGCCTGTCCTAGCAGCAAACACGCAGCTTTGTCACTGTACATGACAGGGCCAGATCCCCCACAAGGGAGCAAGAGCCCAGGGGTCTTGGCACAGAAATGCCCACCACAGCACCTCTGCCAGGAGCAACCACTGCAATACCCGTAACAGACAGAGCACTCAACATCTCCGGGAAATTCATCTCCACAATATAAAACAGTCGAGGTTTCCTGAGAAATAAAATTCACTCCCATGGAACTGGTGGGACCAGCCACATGCACATGCGTACAAAAACACACACACACTTTCCCTGATCAAAGGCCAGCTGACTCCATGGCTTCCACACAAAAAAAAGGGAAAAAGCTTTGCTCTGCCCGAATTAGAACTTAACTATCTCTTTGTGTTCCTCTCTGTCTCCATGCCTCCTACAGACAGACACACAACCTTACTGGGTTACATTCAGTGCCATTACATTCAAATCCTTCCTGAGCACAGCTCCCCAAGCTGTGAGCTCTGCTCATCTCCTGCACCAAGAGGAAAGGAGCTCTTGGGCCAGACCAGGGCTCTCAGTAAATCTGCAGGATCCCCAGAACACAAGGCTGGGAGCAAGCAGGCACAGCACCTAAGGTCTCTATGTCTCTTTCAAGGCTTAGCTGGCACCAGGGAAAGCTGGTGGCAGTCACAGCAGCCTGGCCCTGTGCAGTGAGACCTGCCAAGGGACACATCAGCTCAGACAGGACACAGCAGCAGCACAGGTTAACCCCTTGTGACTCCTGCAGTAGCAGCTGCCAGCAGTAGTGAGAAGGGGGAAGGCCTGTCACAGAGCCAAGCTAGACCTCTGCTACCTTCATTCACAGCTCAGGAAAGAAACTTTGGAGTGCCACTGCTCAGACACAGAGGAAGGCACATCCCACTTCCCTTGTTCCCGAGCACCTTCAGGGGCTGGATTACAAGGTTCTGCAGCCCAGTCTTCCAAAGCTGGGGAGAGCAGGGCCAGGGTAGCTGATGGGCAGTGAGCCCTTTTGGTAGCTACACCAAGACAGCACTTCCAGAGTGGTTCCAGCCCACAGCCTCTGCTAGAAAAAGCCAAAGAGCTCTGCCCAGCAGGCGGGCCTCATGCTTGCAAGGAGCCCCAGTCTGGTCGGGTATGTTCCTCAGCCTGCAGGCACCACAGAGCAGCACTGGGGAAATCAGATCCTTCAAAACAGCAGCACAGCAGTGAGCCCAGGGTGACAACCAGGTGTCACCAGTCCCGTTCCGAGGGCTCCCGGTAAGGCAGCCCCAGCTGAATGAAGACGTCTCTCTCGGTGGGAGTGGGCAGAATATGGCCAGATGACACCTTGGCACCCCCAGGGCCTCGCACCACGGCCGAGCTGAGCGCGTGCTCCGACAGGCTCATGCCCTTGGTCTTGGCCAGGGCGCGCATGGAGCGGTTGAAGTGAGCCGAGCCCGTGAAGTAGAGCAGGGCGCAGGCGAACTCCCGGTACGGCACCACGATGATGTCGAGCCGGCGGTGACGCTGCACTGGCCCGGGCAGGCGGCACACGCCCAGGTACTTCTTCTGCTCACCATTGTCCTCCTGACTCACCAGGTCATCCGTAAGGAAGCCTGGGGAGGGAGAACAAGCCAAGAGGAGCTGAATGGTAGAGACTGACACCTCCGTGCTGAACTCCCCACTGCCCAGAGAGCAGCAGAGATGTCTCATAACATGCTGTGGGACCCCAAGGATAACATGCTGAGCTGCAGCAATATTCTCTCCTTAACACTACAGCTGAGCCAGGTCCAGGGGCAGTAATTTTAAGGACTAGCAAGATGTCCCATCCTTGGGAGAAGTGATCATCCATCCTTCAATGAATGCCATCCACCTCATTGCCTCCTTGCCTCGGCCATTCTAAGAGCAGCTTCCCCACCCTCTTACCGCTCCTGTGGAGGCTGTCGAGCAGCTTGCTGAACACCCCACGGTGAGACTGCCCATCCGGGTGAGTGACCAGCACATCCACATCTCCACAAGTGGCCTTCCCCCGACGGTAGGAGCCACAGGCCACACACACGAGGCCAGGCTTCAGGGCCAGGGCAGCTTGTCTGACCTTCAAGAAAGAGGGATGAGGAGTCAGACATCAGCCTCTTCATGCCCTTTCCATCAAGGCAGCAAAGGATCTTGTGCCTGCCTTGAGGCCTGTCCTGCATCTCCAGAGTCTCCATACATTTGGCAGGCATGGCACACTGCCCCACCAAGAAGGCTGGCCTGCTGTCAGGGGAGGAGTGAGCCAGAGTGGCCTCCACCCCATTCTGCAAACATCCAGCACAATGCCACACTATACAGTGATTGACCATCAGCTCTTGGGAGCACTGGGTTGGGACAAGCAGGAAGATGAAGGGGCGAAGTACTGCACAAGCTTTCAGAGCCTTCAGTTTCCAAGACAGCGAGAGGTAAGAGGTTTTTCAGCCTACAGGCACAAGGCTTACCCCCTCTGCCCACAAAGAGAATCAGTTCAACAGCTGATGGTCACAGGTCGTTTCAAAAACAGAGATGGGCTCATGAAGTCTCCCCAGCAGGACCCAACACAGCAGAAAATCTGTGAGTACCCCTTGGAGTTCACTTCTGCAAGGAGCTCTGCCTCTGCAGGAGAGCTGGGCTTCCTGACGCAGAAAAAGCACAATTGTCCCAGCATTTTAGACCAAAGGGATGCCAACATGCTGCTGCCAGCAATCAAACACGTAATCAGAACTTCCCCTATTACAGCCTTCTCCAGGCTGGACCCCAGCTCCTGTTTTGTGCAGACAGTGCTAACTCTGATGGCTTCATTCATTACATGTTAAAGAAAGGCTCCCAAGTCCCTGGACAGGCCTAAAGTATTCTTGGCCTGATTGTGCCAATCACCCTGCTGGCAGCAAATAATGAAGGGCTCAGCAATTCCCAGTGATGGGGCCATCACAGAGGCTGGGGTTCAGCAAGGCAGTGTCCATGCCCACAGCCCCTTGTCACTCTTGGGGATCATCCTTCATTAGCAAGAGATAAACCCATTAACCTTTGCCCCAAAGGTGCTCCAAGAAGCCACAAGCCTTTCTCATGCGGAGCAAGCCCTCCTCTGGTGTTTTTGCCCCCCTTCTGGCTTTAAATGAAGATTTCTAGAAAACTCCCAGCCCCACCCGAGAGCCTAAAAGCTCCTCAGATCTCACTGTGACAGGCAGCACAGACAGTGACTAATCCCTCATTCTCTCTCCTGGGCCTGGATCAGAGGTGTGTGCGTGTGTATGGAGGGGAGCACAGTAATCCCATCAAGATAACAATAGACCCACTCCCAAGAGCCAGCTCCTCAGCCCAGCCTGCCTGGGAAAGGGACCACTCACCACCAAAACGGCTAATCCGGCACACAGGACTGACACCCCAGCGGGAGCCTGGCAGGAGGGTATTCTTCGTGGCCAGGCCCTGTGGCCGAGTGACAGGGTCACACTGGCTGCTGCTTCCATGGTGATTGGAGAGCACAGGGGTAGCAATGACAGTGTGTCCCCCAGGCTCTCTGCTCACATTAGGGTACACTGGCTTAGCACCTCATAGTCATGGAGTGCCACAGCATCCTAGAGCAAGCAGCACTTGTTTGCAGCCTGGATCCCCTTTGGTTCCAGCAAGGATATCCACCCTCTGTCCTCTCACTGACAACTAGATCACAGGGTGCTCACAGCTTCCTTTGGAGAAGCAGCACCAGGGACACCTCAGCTGAAAGCAGACATTCCAGACATGATGAGGCAGGAAAGCAGAGCTGGGACCCTGCTTACCCCACCATGCCACATGCAGCCTTCTTCAAAGCAGTGTGTAGAACTGACGCCTGTGAAGTATCCTCCTCCTTGCCAGGCACTCAGACTGAACTTTCTTACGGGGCAAGGTAAGTGCTTTGTGTGCCCATGCCCAAAAAGGGTCCCCCAAACACTGACCCCACTCAGAGGAGAGGCTGAAGAGCTCAGCTATAACACAAGGGCCATTTTCACAGCGTGTACCTTCCTGCCATGTCCCAGCAGGTACTGCACTCCGAGGGCCTGGGGCCAAGCTACTCACGGTCTGCTCTATTTCTGCAGCTTCCTCCCGAGGCATGCGCTCCAGGAAATCCGTGTAGTGCTTCAGCCCCACAGCCTGCTGGCTGGTCAGAGTGGCCTTGGTGCGGATGTCATCCAGTGTCCGGAAACCCTAGTGCAGACCATGTGCTGATATTCAGACATCTACCAAGACTTTGCTCTTCACATACTTTCCACCAAGATTTGGGGAGATTGTATTTAGCCTGTCCCAAGTTCAGGCCAAGTCACAGCTTCTGAGATCACATAAAGAGAACACTTTAGGGCCTGGTTCCTAAAATAAGGAATTTAGGCAATCCCACAATCCATGCACACATCTAATCTCCACCCCTTCTCTGACACAAGGCTACTGCTCTTAAGGCACAGTGTCCCTACAGCCTGAAGGAAAACATGTAATGCAGGTCAAGGAATAACACCCACAATATCCCAATGAGGGAAAGCCGACAGCAAGAACACAACCATATTTTTAAGACAGTCAAGAATCCAGTCAAAAACCAAACACTACAGGAAAGCAGGCATCATTAGCTCGTGCTCAAGAGACAAACTGCTTTTAAAGAAGGAACCCATCCAGTGGGCTGGGCTGCTCCTGTTGGCACAATTATTTCAACCTCATTTTTACAACTTCCAGACAAAATGGATGGCTGCTCTGACAGCTACAGGCCAACAGCCAGCAACTGCATCAGGAGCTTTCATGGACAAGATGCCCTTATTCAAGCCTGGCTCTTAGCAACATCATTGCCATGACTAGTGTGACATGAGCTCCAAGAAGTGATGCTAGAGCAGAGGCGGCATGTCTTCCATTCCTCCTCTCCACGTCTTTTTCCTTTACTCACCCCACCACAATTAAAGTCTCAGCTGGGTGCTGAGACACAATGGGACCCAGCCTCATAGTTCCTCCCAAAAAAAAACAGATTTAAATCTTTCCTGTAGATATTGGCAATTAAAAACTATTTGTGAAAGTAATTCTTCTACACTCAGCAGCAGTCTTCAAACCATAACCTGAGAGCCTGTTGTGTAAGGCATTGAACTTACCTGCTGGTACCACATCTGAGCTGTCTTGACCCCTGCTCCCCAGATGCCAGAAAATAACTCCAGCACAGGCACACTCTCACTGATGTGATCCAGCTTGCGCAGGTGCCCACTCTCCAAGATCTCCAGGATCTTCTCTGCCATCCGCTTCCCAATCCCAGGGATTTTAGAGGCTTCCTAGAAAGAAACCAGAGCTGCTACTGGAAAAGCAGATCATAGACAAGCTGTGGAGTTGCTACCGATTCAGAGCCTGGTTAGTCATTTGATGAGTAAAAGGTAAGTGGCAGGACTAGTTCTGCCTGATGGTCTCCTTTCGAGCCCAGGCTTACCTTGGCTGATCAGCTCAAGTGGAAAAGGACAAGCCTGCAGGATGGGACTGAAACACGAACACATTTAACTGCTGGACTGCCACAACCCATAAGACTCACATTCAGTTAGTTTTACATGTTATCTCTATTGGTGGCCAGTTGCTGTTGATGAAGAGGAAGGTGAAAATATCCCTGCATTGTGTCCAAGGAAGGCATTTATCTTGTGAGTGTTCAGATCTGGCCCTATAAGGCTCAGATTCCATTTTCCTGCTGTTCTGAAAACACTGTGTGTGGTCAATAAATCTCAACTTGCACTTGCTATACAACTTCCATCGAAGCTCTATCTCCCTGCTCCACCCCCCTGGGAAGGTAATTTACCTGGTAGGAGGTGACTGGTTTGTGGTAGCTCTTGAGCGCATTGATTGCTTTGGAGTAGCCCAGAGCTCTCCACTTGTCCCCCTGGACAGAGTAAGCCTTTGCCAGCACTTCCAGCTTCTCTGTGATGCATTGGTTGTGATTTTCCTTCTTGGTGTTGGAAGACTGGGCACAAACCCACTTGCTGGGAGGCTGGGCCACTGTGTAAGAGCTGTCACTGATCTCCTCTGATGATTTCACAGGATAGCGGCCAGAAATCAATGCTTCCAGATCTCCCTGGGTGACACCAGCATCTTCTCCTTCACTGTCTTCATCATCAGAGTATTTCTTTAGGGAGAGATCAGAAAGCAGTCCTGTGAGAATACGTGCATGCCTCATATGTCCCCTTGACACAGGCTACTTCTGAGACTAGGAAGCCAGAGCACTAACCACTATCCCTCCCCGGCACGCCATGCTCCAACTGGCACCTCTAGAAGTGGCTGGTTATATATGCACAGCACAGTCCCTCACACCTCAAACTACACATGCACATCTCACACTGCACAGGAGACTGTACTGCTGTCTACCTGTGATTCAAACACACAGCCCCCTCCCACAGCCAAGCCCCTGAGACCTAACTGAGGTAAGACACTGAGTAAGTGAGCAACTGCTGCCAGCAGCAAGGTATGACAATGCCAAAATCCCTGGCTGGCAGAGATCCTGACTCCCTACTCCCACTTGAAAACCTTTAGCTCGTCTGGTGGCAGTATAGGCACATCTCTCACATTCAGACTCAGCAACTTCTACCCCATGATGCAGATGACAGGAGATAGGCACTGAACTTTGTTTTCAGTTTACAGACACAAAATCTTAACAGAGTAGTAAATTAAAACCCCCTCATTTTCCCCATGGCTATCTGCAAGAGAAAAGGGGGAGGAAGGAGTGACACAAAGGACTCCACATTCCTCAGTGACAGAAGAAAGAACCAATGTATGCATTTGCTGATACCCTCAGCATTAGGATGCCTCTGTGTAGACTTAAGAAACAATGAGCCTCGGCTTCAGGTAATGAACAAAAGGGTTTAGAAGTGGAAAGCCGCACAGAGGCTTTGTAGACTGCTTTGCTCACTGGGGTCCCCATCTCCCCTGATGTACAAACACAGGAGCCTATGACGATCCAAGAGCTTCTGTGCTGTGGAAGTAACTCTGAGTGATGCAGGGCTGCTTGGGATTGGTCCAGCAATTACATGCAGCACACGGTGTTCTATTATGAGTTTCTGCAGAGTGTCAGCCTAAGTCAGAGCCACATCCTTACAACCTCTGGTTCTGCTGGCTGAGGAGGTATGAGGTCTGGAGACACAATTCCTGCAAGATACAGACCTGAAGTCTTTCAGCAAAATAGACAGATGTGTTTTGCAGTCTTGTTTTATAACTCTGAAGACTGGGTCAGATTGAGGATTTGATAGACTTAATCAGTTTAATCTGTCTTGAAATGCAACTCCCTTAAGATGCTGTTCTCTCTAAGGGCAGCAAAGCCTCAGAGTGCTCAGATAAGTCAATAAGCCCCTTAAAAGCATTTAAGGAGCACGTTATCCAATCACAATGCAAAGACCTCTGCAGCTGGAGCTGGAAGCAATTCCCACCCTCTTGGCCAGCAGCGTCACAGAGGTGGAACAGCCCTTAAACCCCTGACTCTCTACGTTTTGTCAGCAAAGCTAATGGACTCTTTACAACCACATGTGCAAAACCAACTAGTAGCAATAGGCTACTTGAGAGGGAGGCAGGCAGCCTGGGGTGACAGCTCTGGGTTCACACTTACTGGGCACTGCTTACGGAGGCTGCCTTGCAGAGAACTATTGCATCGGGATGCCAGTCAAAAAGTAGTTGCTACAGTCTGACTGGTAACAGGATATCCTCACAGAAGTTCAAATTCCATGGCAGAACTCCCAGATCAGTCTCTGTTTAGAGACTGACTGGCACACTGTCTCAGTTTGGAGTCACCCCAAGACACACACCCATCATCTCCTAGAGAAAAAGCACCCACCAAAGATAGAAAAGACTCTGTGCTTAAAAAACAGGAGCTACTTCTAAACTATGTTTCAGCTTTATTGTTGTAGCTGGGTCTCAAGTGGTTGGTATTGTCCTTAAAGCATATCCCACTCCTCCCCCAGTCACACAGACCTAAGCTTGGGACAATGGATTTTACTGAAATGTCTACGAATGTGGCTTTTGTGCCCTCAGTGAGCTGCCAGGTGGAGAGTAATTGCAGGGTTTTGTGCAACAAAATTTTGGACTGTGTTGCGAAACAGATGCCAGCAATACAAGGCAGCTTCTGGGGATGTTTGAGGTAACATTGCTACAGATAGATTTGAATGACATCAATGCCTAAGAAGAATTCAGCAAACTTGAGCAAAAATACAGAGAAAGGAAGGAAAGCTAACAGCAGGCCAGAGAAGCTGACTCACAGCAGAAGCCACTAATGACCCAACATAGATATTTTGACAACACCTCCACAATCCTTCTGGTAGCAACCTGATCCACTGTACAAACATGTGTCTGAACAGGGTGTTTGCCAAGGAGTGGAGAACTGGTCCATATGGCTCAGGCAGGAACATGGGATGAAATATCAGAGACAGCTTCCTGAAAGGGAGATATTCTCAGACAGGGAATATTCCTCAAAAGGACGTAAGTGAATATCATCATAGTGAGCCTTGGCCTGATCAGAGCACCAGGACTGCTTCAGCTGGAAATGTTCTGATGGGAACAGCAATTTAGGAGTGTTGTTTCTATTCTTAACACCTAAAAAAGATGAAGAGAAGCAGTAACCATGTCCACAGCCTGAGTCTAGCAGCACAACTCACTGAAACATCCAAACAACTTCCCTTTACTGAGAAAATCTCACATTGTATCCCGGCAGGGATGCTCTTAGCCAGGAAAAGCAGCATGCAGGATCTGTTCACAGGGAGATGGATCTGTGCAGGAAAGCCTCACCTCAGCCAGTTGCTGCTGTCCAAGGGTACCCAAGCCTTGCTGTGAGGAATCCTCCACCTGTGATTCAGTATTCGGTTTCACTGCTCCCTCCTCTGCTGGAGGCTGGATTTTTTCTCTGTCCAGGATCTGTTGCTGTTTATTCTGGACTTCTCCCTCCTCCAGGTACCTGCCATGGATTGGATGTCTTAGTACAGGAGAAGGAGGACTTCTCAGCCCCCAGAAGTTTGACCAAGAAATCCTTCTGCGTGTTTTGGGATGGACCAAACAACCCATATGAATTGTACTGTCGCAGATCACAGATTAATTACTCTGCCTTTAGCTAAACTGCCCAGTTACCATCTGCCTTGCTGACCTGCAACTTCTACTCCTACCTACCTTACTCTTAGACTCTCTCTCCAAAACTTGGCCAAAACACTTTGATCTTAACCTGTGCCTTTTGCTCCATTATTTATTTCCTCTTGTGCCTAGTTGCCAATTCTCTCTCTACCTTTCATCTGCAGTAAGTAAGAAACAGTATTTAATCTTCAGCATTTTTAAGAGACATCTTGTTATCACTGATGGATCAGGAAGAGGTGCCTTTAGCACCTGTAGCAAGTGACAGGACTTCTGGTAGTACTTCTGGGCCCTATTAAATGTTTTGCTACCCCACAGAACTTTGAGTCATACTCAAGGAGCTGCAAGGAGTTGCAGTCCAAGATTTTGAGCAGAGGTCAAATTTTAGTGCTGTTCCGTTTAGGATAGAAGAACTGCAAGGAGGAATGGCAGTGTGGCATTTGCATACCTGTGAGGGATAAAGACACCATAGCCAGCAGTACTCAGCAGCTTCTGGTCTCTAATGCAAGCACTAAGCCAGGATGCCTTCACCAGCTGCAGCCCCGGGCGCAGCTTGGTTAATTTGAGGAGCCGAAAGGCGCGATCGCAGTCCATGTCCTCAGCCACAATGACGTGTGTCACCTCCGAGGAGAGCTGGCTGTGTACGACACCCCCGTTCTGGACAATCTGCCTGTGGAAGATCTCGGCCCTGGCCTGGCCAATGCCGGCCTGCAACACGTAGGCGACGACTGGTTTCAGCCACCCTGCTGAGGAAAGCACAGCGACACAGCGACATGAGAAAGTGCCCCAACCCAGCAGGGCTACATCTCTCTCAGGGGACTTGATGGCACCAGCCCTGGCAGGCAGTCTTTGGGGGGCTCCAGCTGGACACACCAAAGGAAGCTGGCCATGATTTCTACAGAAAACACACTGAGGGTCAGAAAAGCCTTTGGGGAACAGCACTTGCAGTTAACAAGCTGGGTGTAAGTATTATATCCCACATCATAGGGACACAGGACTTACCCTCAGGTATCTCTGTTCCTTCCTCTTTTGGGATCTTTGGAGGGATGCTTTTCCCAGAGTCATCCCTCACCTTCTTCCTCTTGGGAAAGGCTTTGACAATCCCTCGTGGCTCCATAGGCCTGGTGGGAAGGTTAACAGCAATTGTTAAACACAAATAAGAAAGAGCAAGGTTGCTTAGATCTTACCTAATCACAATAACTCAAGATTCACTCATGTTGCTTGCTGTCTTTGCTGTTCTGAAGTTTTTTTTTTGTTGTTGCCTTCCAAAAATGCTCAGCCTGAGGGAGGCAACTGGAATCAAGAATTGCAGCCCACAAGGTCAGAAAAAACAAAGTCAGAAAGTCACTTAAGTCAACCCTGCCTGAATGTCTTAGAAACCTCTACAGCTGAGTTTTTACAATTGAAAGTATTCAACTACTTTAACGTTCTAGAGCTCCCAGCTGCTCAGCCAAAAGAAGCAACTTTATTTCCCAGGTATTTCTTAAGCACATTCCCAAGAGGGAACCTTCTGCCAGGGCTGAAATCCAGTCACCTATGAGATAAAACAGCTGACTGATACCAAGTGTTTCACACAGCCACACGAGGAATACTCCCAACTTGGCTTCATCTGGAAATAGCAGGTTACTAAAGATTAACTAGCCAAGTTCAATACGTGTACAACTGTAGCTTTACCATTACAAGGCTTGCAAAAACCAACTTTGGAGCTTGAACTACCAGGATACAAGGAAGCTCAGCTTCCCGTAGCTCAGTTTCCAAACAAGCCCTGAATCGCTGTATATTCCAACAGCCCCTTCCATGTGGCTGCAGTCTTGAGTCAACACCAGCTTGCTTTCCTCTCTGTGCAGCACTCTGTATTTCTCTTACAGATTTCTCATACAGTCCAGCACAAAGCTATCCTATCAAACCTGGAAAACCTGAAAATGGTCCCACCTGGCCACGGCTTCCAGCTATGGGTACCTTCTCATCTGAGCACTAAACATAATCCTCTGAAGATGAACCCAGAGCTCGACTCAAGTCCTTGTTTCTGCAAGAAGAGTTCAGCTCCAGGGGAACAGAAACCCTGCTACATTTCTAAAACTCACATTCGCCGAAACGTTTCAGTTTTCAGGTCGTTTTGACCAAAAACAGCCCTCTGGAAACAGTAATCCTTTCTCTTAGATAAAGAAAAAAACCCACACCAAAAGCCCGCCAAGGTTCTGGGTGCCCATGCACGCTCCAGGGCTCGGAAGTGTGTTTCCGCAGGCTGTATTTTAACTCCTATAAACCACAACCCACGCACCGGGTACCAAACTTGCCTTGCCAGCCTCCTCAGGCCGTGAAGGTTTCAAGGCCACCAACCCGGGGCTGGCAGCACCCACAACCTCGGGGGCAAGAACGACCCTCCCCAGACCGCGCGGCAGTGCCCGGGGGAGCCGAGGGGAGGCGGGAGCCGAGGGGGCCGCAGCGGGCGAGGGGAAGGGCCCCGAAGGAGAGCGGGGCCGGGGCCGCGGCCGGGCAGGGCCGCACTCCGCTCCGCTCCGCGCGGCCGGGCCGGAAGCGCTTCCGGGCGCCGGGCGGAAGTTTCCGCGTTGCTGCGGCGACGGCGCGGCCGCCATGGCGGTGCCGAGCTGGCTGGAGCGGCTGCGGGCGGCCGGCAAGACGGCGCTGCTGCAGGACGGTAACCGCGGGGCGAGGGTCGGGACAGCCCCCGCCTGCCCCGGCCGCGGGGTGTGGGGTGGTCCTGCAGCGAGAGGGCGCGGAGGGGAGCGCTCCTGGGCGCAGCCCCGCACACCCCGGGCAGGGCCCCGGGCAAGGACACAAGGCCATCAACGCGGGCACACGGGGCCGTGCCCGGTACCCCCAGGCAGTGGGACGGGGTCCCGGACAATGGGATAGGGCCCCAGACAGTGGGACAGAGCCCCACACCCAGGGGTAGGTGTATCCCGTTTCCTCTCAGCACCTGCCTTGCCTCTAGGGAAGCGGAAGATCCACTACTTGTTCGAGGATGGGAAGGAGATGGCCGAGGAGTACGACATTAAGACTGGCCAGTTAATAAGTAAGTGGTGCTCTCAGCTGGCCCCCAGCAGACGTGGGTGGGGGCAGAACTGCAGGGCAGTGGGTCTATACCCTCAGGGCTGGGGTGTTGAGAGGGACCATCTGGTCAGGAACAAAGCATCCCTGCCTATTCTGGGAGACAGGCATGTCTGTAGTGGAATTTTGTAGGGGCAGAAGTAGGGTTCAGCTTGCAGCCAGGGTTCTCTGACTTTCTTGGCATAGTAGATCTTGCTTTAGCCCAGGATCTCTCCCAAAAAAACCCATCTGTCACAACAGACTTGGATGGACTAGATGGGATTGCCATCATAGTTATCAGGCACCAAGTCTGTACCACATGAAGGGCTGAAATATGCTTTTTGGTGGCTTCTGCTACCACAAACAAGGTGTCGTTTATGGCTCTTGTCCAAAACCACATCAGCTGCAGCACAGCACCTGTTGCAACCCCACGATGGCTTCAGCACCAAGGAGTAAAAAAAAGAGAGGCATTCAGCACAGAATTTCTGACCTAGGAATAGGCCAACTAGCAGATCAAGTCACACCAAAGTGGAAATTACTGGAATTAAGATACATATATTCATATCATCTCAGTGTGCTGGGCAGCTTTGGCAGTCAGTTGCTGGAGTTCTTACAGGGCAGAAGAATGAAAACCCTTCCTCTCTCTTCCCCAGGTAGAAAATGGCGAGAGAAGAACACCCTCGGGGGCACCGGCAAGTGGCAGGTGGAAGTGGGAGAGCCAACCTCACCACTCCTGGGAGCACTGGAGTCAGAGCTTATAACAGAGAGCAGCTCAAATGTATGTAAGGGTCTGCAGGTACCACTGCACCTAAAACTACCTTGTGCTTTACAGCAGTAGTTGGCAGATCGCAGATCACCACGAGACAGCCTTAACGCACCCAGCACTCTGCTGAAAATCACCCCAAAACTGCAGGGCTGAGTAGAAAGAAGGCACAGCGTAGGTTCTTTAGGAGTCTTCAAGATATTTGTAGTTTCCCTAAGTAAAAAAACTGTAGTGCTGTGTGGGCCAACTGCTATCCTGGCTTGAAAGAGCAGGCTGACAGGAGGGCCAGTGCCAGGACAAGTCAGGGGATAGAAAACAGAGGTGATAGCAATGAAAGGCACAGGCAGTGTATAGCATGCTGCTCTCTAATAGAGCACAGCCTGTTTCATCTTCACACCCATCTAGCTGAGGGGGCAGCTGTTTTAGTCTCTCACCATCTTTTCTACAGACCTGAAACACAAGCACAGCTCTGCATCACAAACTGGGGCAGAGCTAGGACTGAATTCAGCAGGTTCCTAGAGCAGGCAGAGCTCAGTATTCGGTTGCCTGTGAGGAAGGCAACCTCTAACCCTGTACTGCAAGGCTTCCTCACTGAACACTTTCAGCCTCCTGCCAGCAGTGCCCTGGGCAAAGGTAGAGCAGCCCTAGCTGTAGGAAAGTGGTGCTCAGGCAGCTTCTTGAGTTACTCCCTAATGCTCCAGTGTGAAAGAACAGCTACTCCCATGTGAAGTCTCACAAGGTAGTACAGGAAGGAGGCAGGGAGGAGAGGAGACAGCTGGAGGGGCCTTGCTAAAGGTACTTGTTTGCTGTAGCCTATCTTCATGAGGAAGGATACCCTGAGCAGCTTCCAGTGGCGGATCCGTAACCTTCCCTACCCCAAGGAGGTCTACAGTGTCTCCGTGGAGGAGGAGCAGCGCTGCTGTGTCATCCGGACCACCAACAAGAAGTCAGTAAGGACAGCACTGACAGTGCCGTGGGGTGGGCTGGCACAGAGGGCAGGCTAGTGATTGCACAGGGGGCTGTCCCCTCTTCTGTCCCTAGTGTGCAAGGGCTGAGGGGCCCCACCTTGCAGCACATGAGTCCTGCTGCCCGATTTCCACTCCCAACTGCCTCAGACATGTTTACAGTAGGGCCCCTCAAGCTCTGCACTGGCCATTGCAAACTCATCTTGGCCCCAGTAGGGTGGTGCATCCTGTCAGATGTCACTTTCTTAGAAAAAATAAAGTAAAAGCCTTGCAGACCTCTTGAAGCTAGAACATTCCATTATCTCCCTCTGATTTAGTCACTGCATCTCAGAATGCTGCAGGATTCAACATGTACAGCAAAGTCGTGGGCACCCAGACAGACAGATCAACCTGCATAAATGTGTCCGATAGTCACAGTGCCAGTGATATGATCTGGAGGTAGCAAGCAAAAAAGACTGAATCTGGGAAGGAAGCACCATGGTGATCTGCAAAAAGAGATTTGAAATTGGAGGGAAAAAAAAGGAAAATGCTTTTAAAGCTACATCTTGTCGTGTGTCAATACATGGCATCTCACATGGGATGAAACACACACTGTGTCCCAAAGCATCTACAGCCTCAGATAAACCAAGATGAGCTGTAGTATTGGGAAATGAGTGCACGGAGCGAGCCTTGGGAGCACAAGGGAAGGTGATGGAAGCGGCTGTAGGTGGTGCTGTCGGCACAGAACTGCGGCCCCTCGGCTGCCGACGGCTTCGCGACGCGGCACCCGCGAGTCTCCTGGCAGAGGGCTGCTGGAGCTCTGCACGTCAGCACACCTGGGGGCTCAAAACCAGAAGGCTGGGAAGAGGGAAGTTAACCCATAGAAACAGCAAGCAGTTACAGCTCTAATACAGAAAGATGTTGGCCTAAATGCACACAGAGGGATTCACAGAACAGTGGTGCTTTAGAAGGGGATCTATGTAGCAAAAGATGAAGCCACACATGGATACGTATGGAGCTAGGACAGGAAGGGAGTACTTGATCCTAAATCCAACCACATAGTGTCACAGACAGGCTTATCTACTCCCAGTCCTACTGACAGTGGTGTGTTCATGTGGGAAGTAACTTGCCTATGTATGTGGAAACTTCCTGCATAGGTGCCATAAGGTTATAATGTAGCGCTGAGGCTTTACCTACGCCCTCTACCTGACTTTGGGCTTTTTTGTACCCCTCTCAGGAGGGTCCCCCATGAGCAGCTGACACTTGTTCTCTCACAGACTAGTGTCAGAGGACCCCACAGCAACTCATGGCCTGTGTCTGACAGTTAAGGACTTTTAGAATTAAAGCTGAAAGCCAGCTCACTGGGGACAAGAATGACGTTGCTGTCAGTAGGGAGCAGGGACAGACACCAGCACTAGCATACTTAGTACAGCCTCCAGGATATCTTAGATCATTTCTCCTGGGTCTCAGCCAGGGCAAGGCACCACTCAGCAACTAATTCCAAGATAGCAACAACAGCATGGAATCCACAGAGAGAGTGCACATCACTATGGGAGAGAGAGGAAGCCTCGGAGTCTCTCCAACCCTTGGAAGTCAGCCACGCTGCTTCTGAGCAACAGAGCTGTGCTGACCGCCAGCCAGAGGCACAAGTAACAGCATGGGCTGCCAAGTCACTACTGAGCAGCTCAGCTCTAAATTCTCAGCATACCAGTAGCAGTTTTCCCTACAGGCTGACAAAAAGTGGGTTTCCAGTAGGAAAATAATAGAGGTGATTTCACATATATACTGCGGATCTCGGGACAGGACTCGGGCTCAGAGTGTAATACTGCCCTTGGCCATGGGGTGAGAGGCGAGGGCAGAGAATCGGCCTGCATCGGCCGGGATAACCACCCATCAGCTACCTCCCCAGCCCAGACAGGAGCTCTTCACTTCCACCAGTCACTCTGTTCCCTCTGGCCACGGCAAGGGCTGCTCAAGTGGGATTTGCTTAAAACCTCTTGCTGTAAAATAAATCCATTAAACTGAACTCTAAAAACAAACCTAGAAAGCCACCTCCCCAAACGCCAAACCTGATTCAATTATTGTAGTGAGAGGCAGTGGTAATGTTAGGAGGAGGAGGGGTTGGCAAGGCAGATCTAGTTTCCTTTGATCTTGTCACAGATTTTAGTTTGAGGCCAGCCAAAGCCATTCTTCTCCCCTTCTCCTTAGTCCTGGGGCAGCAGAATGCTGCTGTTTCATTGATGACTCCCAAGGCCCTTTGAAACAGTGGGTTTTTTCTGTGTACTGCTTTTTTTTTGTCTAATCGGTAAGAAGTTAACACTTCCTTAACATGTCTTTGTGTTCATCTAATCTCTGCTGTTTAACCTTTGACATCTCCCTTATTATCCATGTCTGCCACCTTTTCCAAATACCGACAGCAGTGACAACACAGAACGGTTTGAGCCCTGCGGTAACAAGCCGTGTACATTCCTCCCACTGCACCGGGAAAGCCATTTGCCCTTTGTAGCTGTTTTCACCGTGACTTGGAAAATAAACTGCAATTTGGGCAGAGGTAGCTAGAGAGGCCAAGCCTCACACACAGCCAGCTGAATTGAGAACCACCCCTCACGGTAGCAGCCACTGCCTATTCCCACTCCGCTCCAGGCACCTCGGTACCAGCTACAGGCCAATTCCTTGGAGAGGATTGCTCACAAGAATGCTGGAAGAGACTAAGAATCCAGCCATGCCTCTGGGTGGGCACAGGACCACCAGCCAGTGTATTTGGTGCAGCCCCAGAGAGAAGCAGTAGATGCAGGGTGAGCCATGCCAAACACAAAAGATCTCAGGCACACACAGACACAGGTCTACAGGGTTCTGGCTCCAAAGTCTTAGGAAATCTCTCAGCTGGCAAAAACCTCCCTGTCCTCTGCTTGGATGTGACAGGTTATTGGAAGACTGGGATAGAAACCATGGAAGGAACAACTAGGAGAGCTGTAAGTGCAGAGGAGCACCACAGCCACCATGGGGGCTGCATGGAGATGCTGCAGAGCAGAGGCTCAGGTGATTGTGGGCAGTTACACCTGGAGATCTGTGCCCAGGGGTATGCCTGAGCACCACTGTGCCACCAGAGCAAGAAGTTACCTAGGAAGTACAGAAAGCTGTTAAAAAGAGGGGTTTAGGAAGGATTGCAACACAAAATGGTGCATCACGGAGGAAAGTAAGTCATATGGCACAAGAGCTTTGACAGCTATTTTGACAAAAGCTAAAGAAGCTGCTACTTAGATGGAATGAGAGGCCATGAGCAGGGAAAAAGACAAGGAACACTTTGGTAGGGCTGAGTAGTCTATCTTTAACTGTAGCTGGCACTACACATAAGGGCAAGCTGGAGGGACCAAGCCTGCTGTCACACACCCAAGCTCTTCAGGACTTTGCCAGCTCTGATTTCCAGTTTGGATGTTTGTTTCTAGTGTTCCTGCTAACCTGGGGGCACTGGCAGGCACACAACTTGGCACAAGGGCCTCCTGCCAACCCTGAGAGGTCTGTTGTCCTCATCTACACCTTGCAGACCAGCAGTCTGTGTCTCAGCACTCCTAGTGGGGGAATAGAAACGCCACCTTCCTTATTTCTGTCTCCTCTCTCACTTGTAGGTACTATAAAAAGTTCTCTATTCCTGATCTGGACCGGTACCACCTCCCCTTGGATGCAGCTGCCCTGAGCTTCACCCACGCCAACAACACCCTGATCATCACGGTAAGGTTTTAACCATGCAGAACAGCACTCTACCCTTCTCTTTATGTCCACGAAGAAGCTAAAATTCTTACACATGCAGAAATGAGGCAGAGCAGGGAGATCTGCTGAGGGTCACCCGTGCAGCCCCTTCCCTGTCACACAGTCGGTGGGAGTTTCAGATTACACTGGGCATGCTGACACTAGCAAGAGATCCCAGGCGGCAGGAGGGGCCCTGCCTGCTGCTCAAGGTGACATGCAGGTGGAAGAGTGTCTGTCGTGCCCTATTTTCCATGTATTCCCTCCTTCAGGCCTGAGCAAGCCTCTACTTTCAGTGACACTAAGTTTCTCTTGTCTCAGAGCATAAGAGTCCAAGGACCTGCTGCACTTCAAGGTCTCGCAGTCTTAAAAAAGCATAATAAAAAATAATCACCTGCTGCTTTGTGTCAGAGAGGGAACACTTCCATACATATGGTGGAAGCAAGAGACTAGCAACATGGGCACACGTCTTGTTGCAAGGAGCAGACATGCTTTTGAGCAACAGGTGCTTGTCTTACTCACTGCAGAAGTCAGCTACACAGAGGGCACACCCTCTGTGAGAAACCTGGCAGCAGAGCTGGGCTGCACGTGCAGAGGAAATGGGCCAAGAGGAGCACCTTGAGTCCTCCTGAGCTTCTGTTTGCTACTGGCCAAACCTTGCAAAAAGCACCTGCATCCACCACTAAGCTGCAGCTGGGTGAGAGGCCTCTGAGGGGAAGACAGAGGAACTGCAACTCTTACTTCTCTCTGCATTAAAAAAAAAAGCGTATTTTTTATATATACATATAAAAACCACTTGTGAGCATACGGTCAGTGAGCATAGCAAGGATCTGTTTGCCAGAATATTCCAGATGGGTTGGTGGGGGCCAGGATTCCACACCTAAATGGAAAGTTTTACTTGCACTGTAAAAGACACTCCAGAACTTGGCAAATGTCTCTAGCTTGATGGCACCACCTCTCTAAATGGGCTTCAGAGGCAGCTGGTAATGGCAAGGCCTCCCTTGGCGGGAGGGCCCTTGCTGGGCTGGCAGCAACAGGCCTCAGTTTGTCTGCTTGGAGCAGAGGCTGAACAGGAGTTCAGGAGTGCTAAGGGCATTTCTCTCTGTCCTACAGTACCAGAAGCCAAAGGAGATCCTGGCTGCAGAAGAGCAGCTGCAGAAGGAGCTGAAGAAGATAAAGGCAGCTAACAGTGGGGATGGAGACTGTAAGACCCAGTAGGCAGTGGCTGCTAAGAGGTTGAGGTGAGGGGCAGCTCTCCGGCACAGCTTCATGGTGTTTATTTTGCCTTATCTTATTTTATCTAATAAAAATGAGTTCTGTTGTTAATAGAGCCATTTGGAGGCATCTCTGTAAGGAAAATGGAAAGGCAGTTGATCTGTCTGCTGCCTGGCCTGCTGATTTATGCAGACGTTTCATAAAACCATAGAATGGTTTGTGCTGGAAAGGACCTTAAAGATCATCTAGGTCTAACCCCCCTGTCATGGGCAGGGACACCTTCCACTAGACTAGACTGCTCAAAGCCCCATCCAACCTGGCCTGGAACATTTCCAGGGATGGAATGATCCTTCTATGAACAGTGGGAAGCTGTAGCATGCAAAGGAAGCACACCACATCCACAACCAGCAGCCCTGTCCCCATCCAACATGACACCTTGGGAATTCCCCATCTGCCACCACTGCTGAAGCCAGTAATGTTTGGAAAACAAGAACTCCCTCCTCACACCTGTTACTTGCCTGGGATGTGCTTGGAAGCAGCTCCCTCCTGAGCAGTTATGCAGCTCCTCTGTGTAGTCAGAAGGATGTTCTGGTGACTTTGGTATCTCTGCAAACAGCATCAATGCTTAGACCTGAGTGGGCATAGCCTACGAAACAGGGTAAAGAGGAAGACATGCAGCTGCTTCCTTAGTGCCAGCCATCCACACCATGACACGGTCGTGCAGAGCGCAGGAACACACGTGCAGCTGCCTCCATTTGCATGGCACGGAGGGCAGTGGCTGGGCCAGTGGCCGGCTAAGGAGCAGCAGCTGCCCACTCTTCTGTGAAGGTACAAACATGGCCCATTGCAAACCTCACTGCACAGGGACAACCCCAACAGTTTTGCTTTACCAGCTCCTCTCCAACAGCTATCCCCCTGCTTAGATTTCTGAATATTGTTCCGTCTCAGTTCATACCTGAACAGTTACTACCCAAACAAACCCTACCTTCAAGTGAGCTGCTCATGGGCCCCTGGCATAGCTCCCCTGATGAGGCTGCTTTCAAACCACAACAATTCCTTAGAGTCTGGGGCTCCAGCAAGCGTATTCTTCCAATTCTTGTGCATCACACGGGAAGAGCAGCCTCTTGACAGTGAAAATGGACTTACTGAGTTCTAACAAAGCACCGTGCTGAGTGGCTCACCCTAGGAGTGCTCCCAGTTTGTGATAAAAACCTCTCCTTTACCTATCCAGGATATCCAAACTCAGAACCAAGTAGGGTTCCTGCACTTCCTTCCCCAAGAAGGGACCAGACCCCAGACACCACTGTGTTCACTCATAGTATATTATCCACATCCAATCAGACAGCACAGAGCACACTGAAAGCTATGGTTGTTCAGAGACCCACATCAGGTTCAGAAGGGTGACAAAAAGGAGCAGAGCCCACTTGAATGTGCCTACAGGATCCCAGTAAATCACATCCAGGTGTTCATACTAGTCTGGTTTGCTGCTTCATTATGCAGGTACCAAACGAGTCACAGATCCTACTTTTTGAATTCTTGTTTGAGAAAGTGACAGGAGATCCAATCTCCCAGGAACCACCTTCAGTGCAGCAGTGTCACAGGGTCTAGCCACGGAGAGAGATCTATTAAGACATGGAGACAGCATCTGAAAACAGGTCCAACCTCCCCCACCCACCCAGGCCCCTGCAATCAGCAGGTTACATCACAGCCCCTTCAGAACTTGAAACAAAACATACAATCTCTTTTGTCTCCTTTCAGTTTTATTTAGCAAAACATGACGATTTCAGCCCTGCCAAGTGCACAGCCTGACCTGATGGCCAGCTTGGGGAGGCACACTGAAAGCAGGGCTGGCTCTGCCTTTCAGCTCAATTGTTGCTCTTGGCTGTGAAGGACAACACAAGCAGCTGTCAGGACAGCAAGTTAAGGAGAAAGGTGGGCTTCGCTCCAGGCACCTTTCCCTTCCACCAAATCAGTCCACCCCACACACAGCCTAGTCTTGCTTCACATGCTTAGAGCTTGGCTGATCTCAAACTGACCAGCACACAGCTGATGGGCATCCTGGCTCAACTTGCCCCTCAAATGGTGTATCCACAGGAAAAAAAAGGAAGGAAAAAAAAAAGAAAAAAAGGAACACAGTTAATAAAACAAACCCTGACTTGCACAAAATAAAAAGGGAAAAGGACAATTGGCCTATTATTTTCACTAACAGGCAGGTAAGGTTGAGAAAGTTTGGCCCTTTGTGCACTCTTCATTGTAGCTTTCTGGCAGGCAAAAAAGTCCCTTCAGAAGTCTTGTGGGCCTTTCTCACCTCTCCTGGCCTGTAATTCCCTGAGCCAAGTGTCAGCTCTGCTGAGTTGGAGTCACCAGAAGCAGTTGTGGTGCCCTTCACGAGGCCGTGAAGTCCAGGACGTGCAGGGCTGATGCCAGGGCAGCATACAAGTGGGTGGTACTGAAACGGAGGCAGTACACTGGGCTGCTGGTGGGTGAAGACAGGTGAAAGCTCTGCAAAAAACAGGAGAATCAACATATCAGAGAAGAGGTCAGCCCAAAGATCCCAGCCGGTGTTACAGATCCAAAGGCTGAGATGTCTGAGCAAAGCATGTTTTCCCTGCATATAGCTTAGGTTTGCCATGGTGGACTAGCCCCAAAGACAGCCCAGCAGCCCCTCTTTTTTCTTCCCACAAGGCATGAGCATTGGGCTGCCAGAGAACAGCTGAGAAGCTCTGCTGCTGCCCAGCCTCCCACTGGTGCTCACCTGCAGGCACCGAGTCTGCCGCTTATCCCAGAGGCGCACCACGCCGTAGTAGGAAGAGCCGCTGGCAATCATATGGTTCTTATCACTCCTTATGCAGTACAGGGCACTGTCATGCGGCTCTTCCCACTCCTGGACGCACTTCCTGCAAGGGCAACACAAACCAGAGCAGGGCTGAGCCTCCACTCCTCCATCCACCTTGCCTGAAGGAGCTAATTCAGTGAGAGCTGAGTTCCCAGACGCTGCACAAGGACAGTCCAGGAGCCCAGCGAGGGCCCCAGATGCCAGCAGGGCAGGCTCACCTGGTGCTGGTCCGTATGTCCCAGTAGCGGATGTAGGTGTCATACCCACAAGAAAGGAGAAGGGAGGGCGTTTCGTAGAACACATCCAGGACTCCAGCTCCACGGTGGAAGTCGGTCCCTAAACAGGTCAACAGCTGACCACTGCAATGAAACACATGAGGGGAAGAGTCATTCAGAGCAAAAAGTCCTTCCAGTTCAGCTGGCCAGAGCAGAGGTGGTGTCAGGGAAGTCTTCCAGATCTCATTTCTGTGATTTAACAGATTACAAAAGCCTGCACAGTTTTCCTTTCCCACCCCCAGCTTCTGCTACTGGTTGGGCCACTAAGTGTCATGAAGAGTGACCAGCAGGAGTCCCAGCTGAAAGAGGAAGAGCCAAGGTACAGGAACAGCTGACCCCCAGCAGAATGGGATCCTTTTCCCTGGGAGAAGTGGCCAGTATCTAAATTATATGGGTCCACTTCCATAGGAGACAACTCCCAGCTTAGTCAGACTACAAATAATCTGCAAGAGCCACTTACCTGTTCAATCCCATCCCATACTGTGTCCTTCAAAATACTGCCTACTGGGGTATTTCCCTGAATCTCTGACACACAGCACAGATCCACAGGCAAATCAGATTCTCCCAACCCAGTCTGCCATGACCGCTCTCCTCAACCCCCTCCAGTTACACCACATTCTACAAACACCATATCTGGGGCTGAATGTGATAGGTCAAAAGCAACCACCCCAAGGTTGCTCTGGAGATGACCTTCCAAAGGCTAGATTTTTCTCCTTTTTTTGACCCTTTCCTCCTCTTTAATTCCTTGCTTGCAGTGAAAGAGCAAAAGCAAGATCTCCACGAAGGTCTGTGCTGGGTGCTTTGTGGTGGTATCACTCTGCTGTTTGTTCATGACCAGAACCAGCAGGTCACCAGGTGGATGGTGCCTGGTGAGGTCCCACCCTGCCAGACTTCAAGAAGAAGCTTGAGCCCCTTCCCTGGGTCACATGAAATTGCATTAGGTGCACGGCACAGCCTGTCCCAGTATCACTCCACCTGCTGCAGCAGGCAGTGATATTCAGACACAACAGACTCTTGGGAATGGAGTGGACAATCTGCCCAGCTGCTTGAAATGGCTACCTATCACAAACCCTTCTTTTTTTCCTTCTCCTTCTCCTCACACCCTCTACATCAAAAATGCTGGACACAATAAAACTTGAAGCACCTGCTTTTCAAACTCTGCTGCACGGCCACCCCTCTCCAACAGCCTCTTGGTTCTCAGGACAATGAAGCAGTCCTGAAAGCCAACAGCATGGATCCCGCAGTGGGGTCACTCTCAGCATCTCCCTCCATTATTTTGTTACATTCTGCTCCTTGATCCAGCATCACACAGTTCTGAGGCACATCGCCAAATGCCTTAATTCTGTCTGTAATCTGGGCTAAAGCCCTCGTCGGGGGATAAAGACCACACAAAAGGAGAAATAGAGTCCTGGGAGATGTTAAAACAAGTAAACACCTTTGTGTCAGGAGAGAGAAATCGCTGATAAAGCAGATTAGCGCCTCGAGCCCTGGTGTCCCCAGATCAGAAGGCGAGCCCTGGCCGATCTTTGCAGCCAGCACGCTTCTATGATCACAGAGCTGGCGGCATGCTGGGGCCAGCCTGTTTCCCCACAGTCACTCTCCAAAGAGCAGATTATGTAGAATAACAATTTCTTTGTGGCTGTGTAATTCCCTCCGTGACCGTGGCTGTGGGCAGCTACATTGGCCCTTGATGCCAGGGCCCTAGCAACCATTTAGAGAGGCCAACCAGCCCTAGCAATGGCCCCCCCATGCAAACCTCTTGGACAAGCTTTAACATCAAGTGCATGAATTAATCCCCCCCAACACGAATCCAGGGGTGCTGGCTTATTGGACTTTGTGTTTCTCCAGGCAAGGGATCGAGGGGATTCCAGGCTTCAGCCCTTTGCAACCTTCTCACAATACATTAACCCTTGGAAGGTTACTTGTAAACCAACCCAGCAGCAATTCTGCACCTGTCTGTGGGTTGAGAGGTTGAAGCACTCATGGTCTGAGAACCCTGAGCAAGAGCAATGGGGTTTGGTTGGCACAGATGGGTCATCAGATCCACCATGGAGTGAGAAGTGAATGGGCATGAGTGCTCTGGCACTCCCCTGCCCTTCCAAGCACAGATCCCCTCCACCTGCCATTCTGCAAAGCCAGCAGGACAAATGGACATGCACACAGCCCTTATCAGGGCTTCTGCAAAACCTTCTTCATCCTACAAGATGTATGTGTGGCCCAGAGCTGTAAGACATACAAAAGGTATGAGGAGGTATGAGGAGTCAGCTGCTCTCCCAGACGGAATCCTTGGACTACCTGTGAGATTCATAAGGGGCCAGACTGCCCAACTGACAGAGCCTTCTGCCAGTTGCTCAGGCAGGAGAAAGGAGTTACTCCCAAGAAGTGAGCTACCCCAGCCAGGCCTAGGCAGCAACAGCAGGTGCTTCACTCCCCGTGTTTCTCCATGCCTTCACACCTCACTGCAGTGGTACCCAAGCATTCCAACAGAGTCACACCAGTTTTCCTCCCTCCACTTCTCTTTCCATCCCAGGCAACAAAAATGAAAGAAAAGGCAACAAAAAAAGGTAGGGGAAAAGAAAAGGATTAGTTTTTCTCTGTAGGTATAAAATGAGCACAGATACTTGCAAGTTACTGCAGCAAAGTAAACCTTGCCTTGCTGGTTTGTTAATCAGTTCAGTTCTCCTGTCCCAAGACCAGGTCAGCCAAAGCAGCTCTCAGGTGGGAGGTGCAGCCCCTGGATACAGGAGCAGCTCTTTGGCAATTTACAGAGGCAATGTGGTAGTTGCTACAGTGAAGCACTTACCATCTGGCAGCAGGGGAAAATTTACTGTGCTCTACATTGGGCACACAAACAAAACACCCATGTGTTCTGGCACGGGCAGACTTAAGGTGAAAAAGATGCAGAACACAATTAGTATTTCCTCTTTATTCTGCATATTAAGGGGTCTCTGGACCAGCTACCACCATGCCAGACTAGCTCTATGTGCCTGCAGCACACACAGCCATGCTGAGCCCATGCTGGGAAGGGAACTCTGCCACCACAGCTCTTCCAGTCTTGGGATCACAAGTTAGTGCTCACAAATTGTCCATTCTTTGTTATCCCAAATACTCCCTGCACTCAAACCCCATACTTGAACAGCTTCCCCTTTCTTGGGAGCAAAACCCACCGTTAATCCTTAATAACCCATAAAGGATCAAGATAACCCATGAATGGACAACAGAAGAGCAGCAGCTACACCAGCACATCACCAGTGGTTTCTAACAACTTAGATGGACAGAAGTGGGGAGGGACAGAAAGAGATGGCATAGGTATCTTGGACCTTTTTCACCAGCACCAGCCAAACACAGCAGGAAATAGCCCCATTCTTTCCTTTGTGGTCCCTTTTTCACCTAAACACCTTTCAAATACCAGGTGGGCTGATCCTCAGCACTTCAGAAGCCCTGTCCTTGTTATGGGCTGTGAAGGTTAGTCAGGAAGTGTCTGTGAAGCCCAAGCGAGACCAAACATGGAAGGTCCACACCATCTCCCCACCCTGCCATGGCCCTCCAGCAGTAGCAAGTAGCTATTTTGCTCCCAGGTCTTCTTCAGGAAAGCCAGGTAGTTACCTGTGCAGGTGGCTGGCGCTTAGCTTGTCTTTGTACTGAACAGCCTGGGCCAGGTAGTGCCCGCGTTCAGTCCCAGTGTGGGTGGCACCAACAGAAACAACTCTGCACCAGTGGAGCTCTGTGAGGCAGAATCACAAATGTGACAGTGCAGGTTTTCTGGAAAGACCAGTCTACAGCAAGAGCTCCCACTTTCAGCACTTTAACCACAAACCACCTGGTCCTATGCAGCACCTACAAACACATAGGTAGGCCTCCAGTGTTGAGGAATCTTGTAATATTCCTAATTCTTCATACTTCTTGTTTAGCATCTAGACAGACTGAATAATATTGGCAGTAATCCAGTACCAGCCCACAAGGAACAGAGCCAGAGGAAATCCAGCAGCCTATTTCATCCCTAGCACAGGAAAGCTGTGTTAGCACTAGGCTCTGGACACCTTGGTGACAGAACAAGATGCTTAAACAAAGTCCATGTGCCTGATAAATGTATCCAACTGATGAGTCCAACAATGAAAGGCATTTTGTTCAGACACTATAGAGAATCCTTTGATTCATCTCGATCAATTTCCAAGTTCTTCAAGACTTTTAAAACTTACTTTTAAAAACAGGTATTTGTTCAGGATTTCCACATTTCACTCTTTCCTTTCCATGCTAGAAATCTAGCCATGAGCATAGCTACTTACGTTGAGAAGGGAAAGGCTTGATCAAACAACATCTGTATTGTACATAGGGAGAAACGCAAATCCTTGGCAAAGTTATTCTTCTATCCTACCCCAAAGTTGCCCCTGCATTTAGACCAGGCTACTAATTCCTGCAGGGAGGTGTGGGATTGGCTTGGGGAATTTTGAGGGAGCACCTCCAAGTGAAATGGCTCAGAGATGCTGTTTCAAGCGATTTTCAGGGCAAATACCTCTCTCTGATTCCTCAATGCAGCTGAAGGGACTCAAGGCAGTAGGGGGGAAAGACACCAACGACGGTCTGAGATTGTGTTGAGGGGAGAGACAGAAGAGGGAGTTTGCCTTCTTTTATTCTGCTTTCTCTGAATTGGCCCACACACGTTTTAAATGGTCCAATAAAAAGATACAATTTCTTTACCTTTCCAGCTCTGGGACCCTGTGAGTTTTTGTTGTTCGGGTTCCCGTAAGGTTAAGTTCAGAGGATAAACTGACACACTGGGCTATGGGAAAAAGCCAGTTTCTTCAAATAAAGCCACAACGGTGCAAAAGAGACCCTGCTGGGGCTTTTATTTGGGAAAACAAACAGAAATGGCACCAAGCCCTTCTGCTTTACGAACCAATTTAACTATAAAACCAATGTTCTCCCTCTCGGGGGTGAGGAGGGGAGAGAGACAGGACATGACAATAGTCCAAAACCTTGAGGGGAAAAAAAAAGAAGATAGGACAAAAAAGGTTGTCTATCCCCTTTTCTTTCTTGTCCATGGCTCCTTTTCTTAGCACACGTGTGTTCTTGTAAAAACGATTAGATTGCAATTTGTATAACATGGTGACCCCCAAATTCAGACATTTAACCCCTTTTCTCTGCAAAGAATGTCAAGAATGTCTTCTCTGTCTTTCTTTCCAACGGGAGGAGTAGGGGGGAATTCTCAAACTGTGATTTCTTGGAGGAAGAGAAAAAGAGGGAGGCAAGGAAAAGAAGCAGGGAATTCTCAAAGCCTCTCGCCTTTCGCCCCACTTGTGTGGGAACAGGCGGCTGTATTGCTCCCTTTCTGGACAGAGCTCTGCAGGTCTCCTTTAGTGGGGAGACAAAAAAATGGAGAGTCCAAATCAAAACAAAGCCATCTGTTTAAATGAGCTACCACTAGCCAGTGACAGAGGGGGTTCCTCATTCACTCCTTCCCATTCTTCTCTCTTGCCTCTGTTGATTCTCTCTCAACCCAGGGAAAAATAAAGATTACTTTTGCTTTGGCTCAGAGGGATGAAACTGATTGATGTGCTTGGAGTGTCCAGCCCCCACCCATACTCTCTGATTGTTCGGGGCCTTGTAAAGTTGTCATAAATACGCCTGAACAAGAGTTCAAAGGCTGCAGCATGCCCTGAACATGCACACATCCAAAGGGCAGGAGCTGGCCTCATAGTCCTCTCTAGTGAGACAGAGCCAAGACTGCCATGGGGAAGAAAGGATTTAGGATAAACACCTGTACATTCTTCCTCTTACAATGATTTTACATTTAGGGTAAGATGGACCAGAACCCTCTTAACAAAAAGAAGGCAGAAGATGCCCAGCTTATGTGAGAGAGTTCAGAAACACAGTGTCAAAAAAACCAAAACCCAAACAAAATCAGTAAAGAACATCAAGAGAACATGTGCATACCATGGGAATACATTGCACAGACAAGACTGAAGCTATCCATTATAGACAGGAGACAGAGCTCTGAACACAACGAAGTCTTCTAAAAGGGACAGTCACCCAAGAAACCACCACTTAAGAGGCTCCCTGCACCTGCAAGCTTTCTCCAGAACAGGCTCAAGCCGACCATAGGCCTGGTGTCCTGCTTCCAACAATACTCAAGATCTCAAGGTCTGGATTTGTCATTGTGATTTAAAACTCTGTTCAGCCAAGACAGAGATGCTGAGAAAGAAATGCAAGTCTGAAAGGAATAGGGAGCCTCTTGCCTACAAAACCTGGAGGAGTTTCCTTGGCTAAAAAAAAAAAAAAAAAAAGCGCCTGGCATATGAATCTATAGAAAAGCAGGGCCAGAAAGCGTATTCCACATCTACCGCATGCTATCATTCTTCTGCTTCCCAAATCCTGTGAAACTATTATCAGTGACATGATAATATTTGCTATTGCTTGTCTCTCCGGTTAGCAGACATATGCACCCACTTCTCTCTGATTGGATAAATCCAGTTTAAATGCCTGGGTGAAACAGACTCCCCACACTTCTTCGAGTCAGTTACCTCTTTTTTTGATCTAGCAACTCCAGTTCTGAATCCATGTGCCTCCTTCACCCAACAGCTCCTTTGGTGATTAAATTAGAGGGTCTCAAACTTGTATAAACCTTGGAGTTCAAAGCTGTGGAGAGAATGCTCTTCTATAGAATTTATTTTAGAACACAATGCTAAGAAGCCTTGAGCCAAGCTTCTACACTAAAAACTTTCATTGAAAACATTCAGCAAGACTTATAACCAAGAACTAGACCTGCAGGTTCTCGTTTCACTCATCTACTCCCACACAATTAAAAAACTGGAGCACAACAGCAGACAAAGTCAAGAAGGACTGGATTTAAACAGGAAATCATCAGTAGTGATCAGCTGACCAGGGTGTTCATTGCTATACGCTTCAACTCTCAAATTACACTTGCTGTTTAAGACCAGTACAGGGAGCCCAAACTTTAACTCCATGGGCTCTAAAGAGCCACCGAAATGGACACAGATCAACATAAGCCAAAAGCTGAAAAGACAGCAACTCATTCTTGCCTCCTCCATGGCCCAGACAGATGTAACCTAGCAAGGGACCCATGCAAACACACACTAGGAATACAGCAGCAGCACATTAGCAAACTTCAGCCAGCTGCTTAGGATGGTAACACTCATGCTGGCTCTTGGAAAGAAAGAACACAGCGCAATAGCTCTATAGGCAGAACAGATTACTAACCTGCTCAGCAGCTGCCTGGCTACGTGAGACTCCTCCCCAACCCTCTGCTGAGGGCACCAGCCATCCACCTGAATCTCCCTTCTCCTCCACTCCCAAGTCACTCTCATGAATCCTTTACCTCCCACCTCTCCAAAACCTGCAGACATCAAAGGCACCTGCCTTGAACACCTGAAGAGCAGGGGGGCCTGACGGTCAAGAAATGCAACTTTGTATCTTCCCCTTCCATGCACTCTCTATTTTTTTTTTCTCCATCTCTTTGAAAAAGGTGGCAGAGATAAATGGAGAACAAAGAAACGAGAAAAAGCCACGGCTTTGGCCCACACCCTGCCTATTACTTAAGGGGGAAGGAACTCTTCCGAAAGAGGAGGAAAAAAATGTGCTCCAACACAATGGCTCAAAAGGCCAGGCAGCAAACCGGGCCACTTTGTACTGCTAACAAGGGAAACCTAATTACAGGAAGAGGGCAAAGAGGGACAGATAAAAGGGATACAAAATTTCAACATCTGTTGCCATAAAGGGATAAGAAGTGGGGAAACGCAAAGTGTCAGTTTGGTGTCAGTGACGGCATAAAGCTACTTTCAAAGGGCTCAGGAGCGGGAGAAAAACCGAACAAGAAATTAGAGGGTTCTTAAAAAAAACAACAAAAAACCAGAAAACAAACAAACAAAATCCTCACTCTGCCAAAAATACCTTCAAAAGGGGGGAGGAGTTGGACAAAGACTGGATATTTAAAAGGTAGAGGATCTGGGTGGCTTGCAGGGCACAGCTAACTTTGGTTCAGTTTTCACAGCTCTCATGCCCTGCAGCATGTCATGTCACAGGAAAGAACACTGTAGGATTTGTGCATCCAAAGTGTTTATAGCATGAAGACTACCATGTGAGACAGATCACTGGTCCATTTCAAATATTAGGCTTTGCAGAATAGCTCCGAGAGTTGCTGCAAAGAGACCTCTGGAGTATTCTACCTTATGGAGAAGCATCCTTGAGACAGGGATTTGCCACCTAATGACATGCAAGACCACCCCAATAACATGGAAAGCAACAGTTCTCTGCAGGTAAATGACAAATGCTGGCCTTGGAGCTGTCAGTGGTGCATGACCCTCATCTTCCAAGGAGTTTAAACTCCCAAAGGCAATAGAAAGAAGAAGAAAGAGGAGGAGGATCTGAATAAGGTTTCCTTTTCTCTTGCTTGCCATTAAGTGGTTGTTCTGTTGAGCGACAAACTCACACTGGCAAACAACACAGGACGGTCTGAATACAGAAAGGCAAAAGTGAGCAGAGGAACCTGACCTGCAAGAGGGGCAGCTGCTATCATATCCCTCACTGAAGGAAGGACAAGGGGACTTGGAAGAGGACAGCAAGAGGACAGAGTCAGCAAGCCCTGATACTTGATGCAGGGACACAGGTTAGTACCCTGTGGCCCATACTGCTCACCATTCTCCTTGCAGGCCTCTAATCACCGAACTTACTCACAGCTGCCTTCCACACACACACCTTGATCCAGAGTGGGAATAAGTCCACAGCAACTTCCCCATATCTAAAAGCAATCAGATGGCACAATGCAGCATGTGTGGGATGAGAGATGTCCTCCAGAAGTGCAGCTAGCCAGCTTCAAAAGCATAAGAAAAAAATCTAAATCCTCCTTCATTACAGGAGACAGGGCCAGGTGTAGCAGCAGCTGGAATTTCAGCCATCAGAGACAGTGTCTTGGCATTATGCAGTCATTCCCCTTTAGACTCCCTTGACAATTGCTTGTTGCTGCCTGTTGTGGCTTTGATCCAACGCCATCATCTCAGCAGAGTCAGAAATGAAAGACAGTTGTGGGGGTGGGATGCAGCAAGAGGCGTTTCCTCTCCCCACTAAAAATTTCCTCTACACCAAAACCAACGAAGCCCTTTTCAAAGCACAGGACATATTTACAGGTGAAGATATTATCCCCTTCCTCTTGGAGGGATGAGAATGGCTGCCCCAGGGTCAGGGAACAGCGAAGGTCATAAATACAAAACATACCATGACCAACAGCTACAAGCACCAGCCAAGGACTTATCTGGCCTGGAACTAAGATGATCGGTACACAAAAGGTTATTTAAGCTTTAAATCCTTTTGTAGCATGTTCCAGCTCTCAGCTGTTGCGTAAAAAGACCACCTACTCCAATGGAAGAGAATGGCACAGAAACTGTTGTACTGTTACTTACTCACCCCCCAAAGCAAACTCCTCTAACTGAACTAACTGATCCCTCAGTGGTGCCAAGGATCCTGTGGTTTTCAAGAACACACCTTACACATCATTCTACCCTGCCTAATTTTTTTTTTTGGCTGAAGTTACCTGGGTTCTGTTCTTAGACATAATATCCTTGCCATGTTCAGCCTCTTCGGGTCAGCCTCTGGGCCTTTTTGTGACCACGAGAAAAGGGTAAGCAGCAAACTCAGAGGCCCTGGCTCTGTCTGCCAGATGTTATCAGGACACACTGAGCACAGGAGGAGTTTTTAAGTCCTGGGTGGCTCTAAGATTTTAAGTTTTCATGCCACACTCTCACTCCTGGAGTCTGACCAGGGAGACAACATTCAAAAGCCTCAAAGAAACAGACAGCAGTCCCTACAAGATCACTTCTGGCAATCACTGGAGCCTTTGGAGATGGATCCAAAGCTCTGCTGGGAAGATGAACAGTTTACGGAGAGTCAAGACCTGGAAGGATAGCGCTGTACTCCCTTTCTATAAATGGTGACATCAAGCTTCACATGCTAGAGTCCCAGCCATGCTTCCTACTCAGCCTCCTACCCTGCACATGCTGACAAGTCCAGCAGCTTGCACACAGGTGCCTGGAGAGGAAAAGACCCAGTGGCATGGTGCATTCCAGCTGTGACAGGTGAAGAGGGAAGAATAAGTTTGACACTCTAGCCATTTCAACAGAGGCCCAGTGGCCTAGGTTGCCTTGGCTTTTTTATTTGCCTGTCACTCAGGCTTTTACGTTATTGAAAGATCAAACTCTGCTGTGCTTGTTCATTACCTTAATCCTATTTTCTACACAGCTTTATTATCTCTTCAGGCTTCCTTGGGAAAGGCTGTCAGAAAGGCTGGGGCATGGGGGGAGAGGGTTGCCCATCTCCTCACCCCTGTCAGATGCCTCTATTCAAGAACAGCCAGAAGACTTGATGGGCAGGGGTATCACAGCACAGCCTGCATCCTTCTGGGGTACTCCAAAGGCACCACTGGATGGGTCACTAAGAAACATGCACCATAATTAAATGCACTGGTGCTCTTTCCTGCTCCAGTTTGTAGGATGCATTGTTGCAAAGTATTTTTGTTACTTCAGAGAAAAAACAGCTGGTTTAAATTTGTATTTGATACAGTTGACTTAAACAATCTAAACTATTTAAACTATAGATTGGAAAGCAATTGGTCTCAGATCTGCCGTGTGTCCACACCAATCCTCCTCCACCCCCTTTCCCCAAATACAGCTCTACTGACATCCCTCAGGCCCCTTCTGCCATTGCTCACCTCAATCCTGACAGCACTCCTTTGGATAATCTGGGCCGTGCCACTCCTACCCAGAGCATACTAGTCCTGGAAGGCAGGGCTGCCGTTCCAATAATCCTGTGAAATATTTGCTATCTGTCCATCACTATGCTAAGACCCTCAGGCTGAGAGTTTCAAATTTGTCAGCAGTTGAGTCTCACATCAAGATTTGAGAACAACATTTCCCCAGTTGCTAAGGTCAGCACCTTCACTGAACAGGAACTACTCAAAGACCCCAAATCAGAGGCCACAGCAATTAACCTCCTCAGTGCTTATTAGGACAAAGAGAAGACAACGTGCCTAAATCACTTCCATAGATAACCTGTTGCCACACCTCACCTCTCCGAGCTACTGGAATTGCCAGCCAGGACAAGGTGACTTCAGAGCCCGTGTTTGCCTCTGGCTTTCCAGCACCACAGAGAAGTGGGTGAATGGGAGGATAAGGATCACCTTCCTCACCTCCTCTGGCTGAGGCATCAACAGAGACAGATGAAAAGGAAGGTGTAATGGGTGTATTTTGACTGTATACAGGTAATGGGAAGAAACCAGGATGGCTGTGCCATCAAATGGAACAGCTGAGAAGAAAAGCCAAGTTACTGAACCAGAACCACCCCCCACATATGCCTTTCCACGTCAGTTTGCTTTGTCCCCCACTCCGCAACACACCTCATCTTCAATCATCCCTTGCATATACTGACAAAAGGAATGATACCATTTTGCAGCATTTCCAATATTGCATTGTTTTTCACTTTTCTTGTCAAGTCCCTCCCTGTAACCTGGAAGCTCACTCACCTCTCAAGGTCCCAAATTCTCAGAGGTGAGGTGTGTCCACAGCAGGCTGTCCCCGTCACAAATGAGCTGTTTAAAAAAACAAACAAACAAACAAAAACCACTTACTAATCCTCATGTTCCAAAGAGAGTGCATGAGCAAGACAGGAACAGCTGTAAACAACATTTTCAAGTGAGTCAGTACAGTACTCAGCATGTTTCATACACAGTCAGTGCTGTAAGCTGCAGAAAGACCTCATGGAAAATTTACTGTTATTTCCTACTTCATGTCTCACTTCTGTTTGTTGGCAACTTCTGAGCACAATCATGAACTGGCTGCAGCATCACAGGCCTAAAGAATCACAGAATAGAGGTCTCTGGTCCAGCCTGCTCAAAGCAGGGCCTATTTCAAAGCTGGATAAGGCTGCCCTCCCCAGTGCTCAGGCACTTTCTGTTAGAGGCAGCACAGCTCTCCTGCAGCAATATTTGGCTCAGTTTACACCCTCCAGCAGGGTCCATTCCAAAGTCCTCTTGGCAATGCTATGGCCCTGCTGCACATGCTGGCTCCAGAGGTTACCTGACAGCCACTGGACTCATACTAGTTCATAAGACAGAACAAATCCCTAAAATCAAGCATCAGGAACATGGGTGCTGTGGCTCTCCAAACCACACTGCTTGTTTCGCGCCAGTTTCCTATCCTCAGTCCAAATAAGAGGAAGCACCTCACACAAGGACTTCCTAGTAAGTTATAAATGACCTCTCACAAAGCCATATTTATTGCAGCTACTGAGAATAAAATGCCAAAACTATGTTTAAGTCAACATGTATCATGCAACAAGGATAGCATGAACGCAGGAAATGGAGTCTGCTTTAAATAAAAGACATCTCTATGCTCTGCCTAAACAACTTTCGCAGTATGACACAGGGCTGGCAGCTGAAAGATGAAAGCAAAATAAGAAAACAATGCCACGTCTGTAAAAATAGCAGTTAGAGCCGTTTTTAAACATTTCTTTGATCCTCTACAGCATTCTTTCTTTGGAAGTCAAGGTGTCTGCAAGCCTCTACTGCACCAGGAACGGATTCTTGCAGCATCCTTGACTTCTGTGAGAAGCACTACTGCTGCTGTAAGGCGGCGCTCAGCAGCCAAGTGGTAAACACAGGCTCAACTCTATCAAAGCCAGAGAAGGACCAGACGGAAGCAAGGCCAGAACTCAGGACTACTTCTACTCCTATCTCTGTGGTTTAGCTGAGCGACTGGTTTCTCCAAACCATAAGGCCAAAGCAGAACTGACAAAGCACTCTGAAAAAGAGGCAAGCAGATAACATCAAACCATTTCAAAGAGCTACAAGAACTTAGGAAGGGCTTCAGCTACCAAGGCCCTCTTTTGTGCTGACTCTATCCTTTCACCCAACTCACATACGTGGAGGTGTCCACAAGTTTTGTGACCCTCAGCTGCCTTTTAGGCTAGAAAAGGCCTGCAGAACTAGAGCTATTTCAAAATGTCTCCAACCATGATGTCTTACATGCAAAATTCCAGATTCATTGGCAGCGCACATGCAATCAGCCAAAGCACCTGTAGCACTGGGCTGTCCCTACAGGTGCTGCAGGGTGCTCACATTATTCTTCTCCATGTAAGTCCCTGACCAAAGTCTGAGAGTCTATGGAAAATCCAATTCCTGTTGCTGTGCAGCAGCCACCAGGATCAATCAAGAAAGTGTGCAGCATTTCATCGTTGGAAACAGGGTTTCTGCTCAATGCCTGCCTTCTCTCCACCATAGTCCAGGACAGAAGGGAACGTTTCCCTTTTGCCAATGTCACCCATTTCAGAGGAAAACAAGCAAAAGACACCCACTTCCACAGCTTGTCAGTCAAGCCCCATGTCTGGAAAGCAGCACTTTGGTCAGGAGGTCCCTCTGCTACAAAGCTAGGTGTTGGGTTTTGTCCCCCCTCCCCAGTCATAATCCATTAATAACTACTAAAGTCAATTACTATGGTTAGAAACATAATAGCAGTCAGGGAGTCAGTCAAGCAGGCAATTGGGTGCTTAAGATTTTTCTTTTGGGAGACAAACTGACTCAGTCCCAGCAGAGAACGCCCTCACGTGGGAGACAGACTCCTTTGTGCAGAAGGTATGCACAAGGCTTTGATGGTTGCCACAGGTCTAAATTACCATGGAGGCACACCAACAGGGAGAAAAAGGTGGGAGGAACAGCTAGGTCTAATCCTCCCTCATGCTGTCAGTTCTGGACTACAGCTTTCCCTCCTTGGTCCTTACCCCTCACCCCTCAGCCAAAAAAAAAAAAAAAAAAAAAAAGACACAGAGAGAAAAGCATTAGATAAAGAGATTTTTCTCCAGCATCAAATACAGGCCTCAGGGCCACAAACAAGTCTCTTCTGGGTAAAGCTGACTCCATTCAGTCAACAGGAATTTTGTCTCATACTTCAGCAGGATCAGGTTTGCAGGCCTTATCTTTAACAGCCTGAGCCCATTAGCAAGCAAAGATAAGACTTCTCCCACAAGAGCAGGCCACCTTCACTGCAGCATTAGAATGCAGCATTCACAAGACAACATGCACAAGAAGTGATGCCAATGAGAAATTCTCAAAGCCTGAGAGTGAACTGACCTTAAAGTCTGGATTCCAGGGCATGATACAGGGCCCCTCACCTTGAGTCTGATCTGCAGGCACACACCTTGAAGCCTCAGGTGTCTCATAACTGGGAACCTCTCAGAGGTGACAGTTTTACTTCAGGCAAAAGGGCAACACAAGTCAGCTTTCATATGTCTAAAACAACATGCAGATTGGAGGTAAGCATGTAAAGCCTGGCTCCAAAACTTCTGAAACTTCATTCAGCAGAGCTGAAGCCTTCTTTCAGGCTTGCTACTTTCAGTCTATCTTCAACAAGGCTCTTTTGTCTTAGAAAGCACAGAGCACACACAGGAAAACCCTCCAACTTATAGAAGCACAGCTTTTTCACAACCGTTGTTGCCAGCTGCCCAATAGAAACAATTCAAGCTGAGTTGCTAGCTTAGAGAGTGTCATTTATTTTGCCCACACTGCTTTCTACAGCCAGACTGAGGGGAGACTAGATTGGGAAGAGGGGAGTACAGGATACCCTAACTACATTAATGCAGGCATGACTCATCTACCTGAAGTCCATACAACAGTACTGATGTACACTGACACCGACCAGATGCATTTACATCCACCATAAAAACCACTATGGCCAATCTCCAGATGGCCTTGGAGATGTAAAGCCCCTTCCCCACTAAGCTTCCCTCTGTCCTTTGAAAGCTGCTGGCTACCATGACTACAAGCTCCCTCTAACAGGCCCTTCTAAGTGGGAAAAAAGCACCATTGCAGGGCTTCCACAACAGGGCATGTTGTCTTCACTGGGATCCCCCAGGAACTAAAACCAAGCCAACAACCAAACCAGGAAGGCAAGAATTTTGCACAGCATTGAGACACACATACTTCATAAGCATATTTTTGCTGTCCAACACAAGGAATTTTCCAACTCATCTGATACTTTGATGTTCTCTTTCTTGTTTGAAACTCCCTACTGACAGAGAGGAGAGGAATTAACAAGAGGGAAAAAAAACCCCAACAAAACAACCAAGAGCCTGCTTCCCCCAGAAGCTAGACCTTCTCTATTTGCAGAAGAGACATCCCCCCACAACAGAAGCTGGGCCAGGAAGTGAAAGAGAACATACATCCTGGCAGTGCTGTTGGAAGAAACACAAGAACTCTCCATCTCACTGACTTGTGGTTGTTGAAGATCCCATGGCATTTCTGGCAACAGCAGTAGCGCTCTGGCTACAGTCCAGCTGCAATAATCCCATAGCTGCACCCAAGGTGCCAACTACAGTTTGACTCATGTAGCATCCCTCTTTACCCCATCCTGGACAGACCATTGCCAGATGTGAACAAACCAGAGGGACAGAGCTAGATGCCCATCAGTCCTTTTGGAAAGATGCTGTTTATCCTAAGGCTTGGAAACAGTCTCAGCTCCAGAAATACAAGTCTCATTGAACAACACATACCTTCCTCAGTATCGACCCAGCCTCCAGAGCAGGCCCTGCCTGAGCTGGGAATCCTGCAATGCAAACTCATTGAAGGAACCTGGGTAAAATAGGTCCTTTACCACCTCTTCTCACTACACCTCCCCTGTGCCCCAGGCTTGTGCCCTTCCCCTGTACTGTAAACAGATTGCTTCTCTAGTTCTATTCTGCTCTTCAGGGATTTCAAATCCAGAATCTGCTTGACGCGTGCAAGAGCCTGTTCCTTCCTCCTGGCGCACTCCCCCGCCCCCTGGAATTGGACATCGTTGTTCCATTTTGGAAACTATTATAGATGGAGACTCATTGCACTAGGAAACAAAGAAGTTATTACTTGACAGAGCCCTGCAGCTGGGAATGTGGAAGGTTGGGGCAGAGAAGGGGGAGAATCGAGGCAGACAGGATGGGGGGGTTGGTAGCAGTGTTATGAAAGCGATCAACAGAAAGGACAGCTCAAAGATGGGAAACATCTATTTTAAAAAGTCTCAAGTGAGATGAGAAAAGAAGGAGAAGAGAAAGCAAGTCCAAAAGGGAGATAGGAGAAGAGAGAGAGCAGTTGGTGCCGACGGTGCCGCGGGTTAAACGCACGGGTCTGTGGGTTTGTGTAGCCTTTGATTCAGCACTGACACGCTTTGGCAAGGGAGGCCACCGGAGCTGTCAAATCCTTCACCAATGTGCCCATCAATTGTATTCAGCTCTCCCCGACCCGCACTGGCATTTTAATTACTGTTGGGTAAACTAATTTGTACAAATGAAGGCAACTCTGCCTAATAGAATATGCAAGCTCTCTGACCTCTGACAGGCGATGACACAAGATACAAAGGAGGCAGAGGAAGGCTTTTTATCAGAGCCTTATTACTCTCTATTACTCCAATTAGTTAAGCTCCAGTGCTCCTAATTGGGGAAAAAAATTGCAATTAAATCAATTTTTGATGGGCTGAAAGTGGGTTACCGAACCGCCCTGCCTGTGAAACACTGATATTATAGCAGCAAAGGTCAAAGTCTTTGTCGGCACCTGTGGGGCCCCCACCTCCCTTCTCCAAGCCCCTCTGTGCCCCCCCCACACACGCACACAGCTCGCTAAGGCGAATCATTAGAACATGTCATGTCTTATCGCGGCCGCCACCATCCCGCCAACCTCATCAGTTGACATCATTATAGAAGGTAACTCCTCCAGCATGAATACAGTGCTAAGGTCACACAAACTTGATGGAGCCCCTGCTGAAGAGCAGATGCAACAGTAACAACACTGTGAAGGGGAGAGGAGGGGGTCAGAAACCCAGCACGGAGAGTTTCGCCACCTCCAGCATGAGACTTCTCCAACAGACCAGATACACACAAAGGGAGAGAGACACAGAGTGCAGGGAAGCAAGTGCTCCTTCCCCAGGGGCATTTAATTTGCAAAGGGAGAAAAAAAAAACAGCACAGCATCAGTTTAGCTGATTTTCTTCTTCATGAGAAAGCAGGCATCACAACCATGCAAGAAATCCCACCTGCTTTAGATGTCGGCAATGCTAGACAAACTCAGGATTGGGCGGTCGTGCAGGGCTGGTGCTGCCCCTTCACTGCCCCAGACCAGTTCCTTTAGCCATACTTTGTACTTCTCGCAGGATGACCAGAGAACTGAACCAAGCATTTTCAGTATCTCAGAAGCCAAGACAGCTGGGTTATATGTTAACATTCTGTAACCACAAATTCAAAAAAATCAGCAGGTAAGCCAGCTGCACCTAAAGCTCACCTGAGCAAGCAGAAGAACCCCGCTGCAGCACAGCCTCACCTTTGTTGAATAACCTTGCCAAGAAGACCCACCAGCTGAAGGCAAATAGCCAGGCTTGTTCCAGAAACAGACTGGAAAGGTTTGGCAGGTTTGCTGTTACTTCTTTGAGCTCATGTACATGCTACAGTATCCCCCAAGGCACCAGTCAACTCAGAGTTAAATTGTGCTCCTGATACACCTCATAAATGTCACACAGAGAAGCTACAGAAGAGCTCTGCCACACCCCACCATGGACTCAGCACAGAGAGAAAGCAAAATGCATAGAGAAGACCATGAACCCTGCAACACTGACAACCACTACTGCTCCAAGAGGAAATGTGCTCTTGCAAGGAGCACCAGTGACATATGCATGAACAGATGCACTAATAACTCATTCATATGCCACCTCAAGTGGACCACTAAAAAGTGATCCCCAGATAGAAGGTATTTACATTCTGTACTGAAGGGCACTGTAGAGATGCTGGGTTGAAACATGAAGTCATATTTGAGGCAGAACTCCAGCTCATGAGATAGAAGAAATGCTCCCATCATTGCCTCCCAGGTCATTTACTCCATGCCTCATGGTAGAGGGAACACCAGCTTTGCCTCTCCAGCCTTCCTCCTTGGCCTCTAACTTCATGTCTCCCTCCAGACTCCAGAGACACTCAGGCTGAAGAACAGAAAAAGCTTTTAATATCCCCAAAAGCCCAATTCCTGGCATGGCAGACAGATCATCCCTACTCTAGCAAGCTGCTTAGCAGGTGTCCAACCTAGACACCTCCATCTTGCCTACACTGCTTTGCAGTTTCACTCCATACTCTGTGCCCAAGTCACCTGCAACCTTGATCATTGTCCCTTCATCAGCCCTGCAGCAGGTAAGTTCTGTGAAAACAAGCCACCAGATACAGAGCACAATCCTCATTTCTGGAGCAAAACTGAGCTCAATGACATCAAGACAAAGATTCCAGACAGGACAAATACATGCAAATACACGCTTTTAGGAAGAAGCAAATGTCCAGAAGAGGACCACATTCAGATTAGCTCTATAAAAGTTGATTGAGGGTCCTGAGTGTTCCTGTACAAGAGGAATATTGGAACAGTGCTTTTTACAGTGCTGCTGTCATTTTCCAGAACTTCAAATAAAATTGCTTTTGTAGCTACACAAGTATTTGACATCAGCCGTGCTCCTTTATTAAAGGAAAAGGCTTGATAACCTATTTTTAACAGTGTAAAATACATATTTACATGGTATGTCCAAAAATCTTCACCTTTCCTCACTCCCCAAACCTCTGGGCTTGCCAGGCATGGAGCAGTTGTTCATGACAGAGGTCTTTGTTCAAGAACTCCTTATCTCTCTCAAGACCATATTTAAAAATGATGCTCAACTTATTACTGTTATTACAGGAAAAAAGAGACTCCTTAACCATAACAGAAATTTAATCCAAAACATAATTCAGGCACTGATCTGAATAACTTGCACCAAAAATCAAAGCCCATGCCAAAACTGATTTGTCTGTGCATGCCTACCAGGCCTTTCTGTGAGCAGAGCTCTCTTTGCAGGAAGCCACTGGGGTTACATCTCAGAAGCTGAATAATAAAGAAACATGACTCAACTGAGAAATCACTTCTGAGTCTAAAATCTGGGCTGTGCAAGAGATATAGCTCTCTATTGCTACCACAGAGAGCTTTCTGCGGAGAAAGAGAAGAGGGGGGAAAAAAAGAAGAAAAAAGATGAAATGTAGGGACTTCTAGGTCAGTTTGAGACTAGATGGTTAAACACCACTACAGTAGGGTTATATCAGTTTATCAGTAACCAGAAGAAAATCTCAAAGAACATTTTTAATGTTCAGAAGCTGTAACATTAGAAATTCAAAGAAAGTGGCTACTAAGGTTACATCTGTGTTTTGAAGAGTTAAAGGTTTATTTGGGTTTTTTGTTTCTTTTTCAAGCGCAGGTGAAATAACCACAGCTGGTGTCTCAACTTCTTTACTCGCACAATGCATTCTCCCTTCCAACATCACAACAGAAATCTCAGCCATCTGTAGCAACTTCATCCTATGCTCTACTTTTGCTCTACTCCCCAGAGCAGCCCTTCAAACACCAGTGTGCAAGACTTCTGCAAGGTACCCACCTGACAGCATGCTCTACCTCCAACTGCTGCACATGCCATCTGCACATGGGAGTTGCAAAGTAACTTCATAAAATCTCTTTCCTGAGCAAGTGCCCTGGGTTTTTGGAACAAATTGAAAGGAATGAACAGGTGAAGCTGCTGACTGAGCAGCAGAAAAGCATGATCCCTGGATGAGATACATGCACATTATTAGACACAACCCTAACCATTTGCACCTACAGACTATCACGCATCTTGGACAGGTCTCTGAGGGCCTGGCATTCAGTTCTCACCAACCTGCACACCCACTTCCAGCCTTCACACCCAGCACGTTTCCCCTCCCTACTCCGGTCATTATTCTTCCCCCTCTGCCACTATCCTTCCCCCTCGCCCCCATGGGGAAGACACCCTGAGCCCTATCTTCATCCACTTCCCCAGACCCAGCAGCCCCCTTGAGCTCGGTGCTCTGGGCCCACACACAGCCTTACAAGAAGCTCTGAACTCCAGCCCTCACTTTCTCAAAGCCTGCCCAGGTGTAAAGCTCCAGCGATTCCTTTTTCTTTGCCGTTTTCCCTCCCTCCTCCCTCTCCTCCTAGCCCCACCAACATTTCCAGGCCACACAGTGAGCCGGGAGGTCGGAGCACACGAGGACCATTGCAGCAGTCGTGCTGTTTCAGGCTCCCCCCAACTCAAGACAATTTCTAAGAGCCATTTCTTATCCTCCCCTCCGTGAAATTATTTCTGTTAATTGCCTGGTGGGAATCAGTTATAGGTGGGGGAGACTCTCCCCACACACACACCCTGGCCCCTAATTGGCTTATTGAAGTTTTAACGGGGCTTTCACCTGGAGAAGCTGGTAATTACTCCCTTCATTCCCCTCTTGCTTGTACCTGTAGCTTCACACTTGGGGCCTGCCTGGCTCCACGGGGGGGACTTTGTTCCCTCTAACTACAGGCCCCACACAAATGGGCCCAGCAGCAGGACAACACGGCAAAGTGGTAATTTTCAGCCTGGCGTAATTAGCCAAGGTTCTTTCAGCCCAAACTGCTGAATGGGGAGAGGGCTGCTGGGGAGGGTGCGCCATGTGGGAATGGAGGAACAGGGGCTGCTCTCAACAGACGGACAAAGACCTCTCGGGGGCTCCGATCTGGGGCGAGCAAGAGGAGGGGGTGGGAGCGGGACAGTTTGCCTGGCATAGCTGGGGCACAGTCAGTGGTGGGACACACACTGAGGAAGTCAGCCCATGGCATCCTTCCCCAAGCCTGTGGAACAGGGCAGCGCAGGATGCCAAAAAAGTGGTAAAGGAGAAAAGAGATCCAGTGATGCACAACAGAAGCATGTGAAGGGGTGTGATGCATGACAGATTCTTGAAGGCCTGGTGTAGCCTATGTTCCCAGGACAGGATTTCTAGTCTAGTACTTTTGCACTGAGATTTAGAAAGGCAACAGACTTGGGGAGAACAAGCTGGACAGTGCAGGTCCCAAATAGGACAGCAAGAACTGTGCCAAGGACAGAGTGAGAACTCTTATTGCTGAGAAAAATCATCAAAAAGTAAGTCAACTCCTCCAGCATCTGCTCCAACAGTCAGGCAACGACCATAACCAGGAGGACAGCAACAAAAGCTCCAGGTTCTGTTTTTGCTGAGGCATCTCCCATTAGCAAACCAAAACTGTTTTTCATAGTGGCACCTCACTTGTTCTGTCTCCCTTTCTGCTACAAGACTTTGGTTTTGCAAAACTACCAGGAAACCTGCTGCATGTGGGTTCAAAAAACTTGGCCACCAGTGTATCACTCCTGTGTCAAATCAGACCGATGTCAGATGCCCCACAAGCCAGAAACTGTCATCCTGTGTGCGGCATGCTGCCTCTAGTGATTCTCAGAACTTGTTAGCATCTATGCTTTTTTTTGAATTATCACCATTGCCTTCAGGATAGAAATGCTTGTCCTAACTGGTCAGGTCTTATAGACAAGTTAAAGCTGCTGCTCAGCTGGATTGATGATCACAGCTTCAGCGCAACGGGGCCTAGGGGATTTTCTGTTTGTTTGTTTTTAAATGTTAAACCATAGCTTTAAAAAACTCACCTCGTGTCTCTTGTGACTGTGATATCCTACTAGAAAGAAAGAATTGTCATAATCTCAAATCTTGGTCCTGATTCTGCAATGAAGACCAGGTGGTAAGCAGGGAAGTGGAAAGATGCCACTACTTTTATCAAAGGACAGGTACACTGGAGTGCTGAGCAAGCCCTAGGAGATGATGCAATTACAACAACCCTGACAACAAGGAAAAGAGATCCTCAGGGACTCCAATTGTAGGAAGGGAGCAGGCAGGCAGCACAACCCCCAGGGAACAGACTTGTAATTTCTGAGCTGCCTAAAATACAACTGTGACACAATGCTGCAGCAGGTTGCAAACTAGAGAAGCAAGCTGCCTGATTCAACCCCATGATTCTGGTTTCTTTTCAGGTCATATCTATTTCTACCACATTTTACGAAAGACTCTCACAGAAAGGATCATTTTTCAATTTCAATCCTATGTTTTTCAGCCTCACCCAAGCTGCCTTAAGAACTTGTCACAGAGATGAGTTCAGCCAGATACCGTGTGCCTTTGACCCATCAATACTTAAGACTTTTCCTTAGAAGCAACTTTTGACACCTCTGGACAAAGTACGCTTGCTGTGAAATCCATGCCAGCATCTGAGAAGCAGACACCAAGAAGGAACATAAGCAGACCCATGTTGACCAGGCCAATTTCAAGCCTGCACAGAGAAACAGAGTGAACAGTCCCTGCACCAGTGGGAGAAGATATGTAATGTCATCTGTGCTCATACTTTATCACAAACCTTACGTGGTCCAGGGCTTTTTCTTCTTATAACCACACACCCTACAAGAGGACATGTAGAATTGATTTAAGTAAATACTCCAGCTGTCACTGCTTTGGACAAAAGTCTAAATATTTGCTCATGTATAGAAAATGCTTAAAGAATCATGATGCAAAAGAAGAAAATCTCTTCTATTTATAAAATATTGCCTTTCCATTTTTTAAGGTTCAGGACTGCCAAGACCAATCCCAATATTTTTTCAGATGTGACTGGCAAAGTTTTCAGTTAACAAGTATTGTTATAAAAATGCATATATATATATATATATATAGAATGACATTTTATATAAACTTTTCCATTAGAATCTGTGACAGAAAATTACTTTTCAATAAGCAGCAATCCATGCATGCCAGTGAGGTCAGGGGGAGGGGAGAATCCTTTCAGGTCTGCCAGAACAACTAAAAATCAAGAATGTTTCAGTTTAAAAGTAGAGGTGGAAGGAATCTCTTTCCTGGTGCCACAAGCCAAAAATTATTTTTGCCTTTTTCCTTTTGCAATACAGACACATATATAATAAATTCAAACTTCCATATTTAGGAGAATTTTGAAAAAAGCGATCAGGATGGTGAGGAAGAAGAGGATTTATCAACAAACATATATTTTCCTTATCTTAGCACACAGAGCATCAGTTCTTTCTCGACACCATGCAGAGGCGGGAGCTGTACTTGTTCATGCTTTTAGGGGAAAGAAGCCAAATCACAAAAACAGAGTGCTTGATCTTCCTCCTCTGCCCTGTGATATTCAAACAATTTACAAATTAAATCTAAATGAGCTCTTCATCACAGGAGAGAGAAATAATGCTCAGAGAGTTCTAAGAAGCCAAAGACCAGGAAAGGTGAAAGGTGAAAGGCATGTATATGCAGCACACGCTACACACAGAGAGGGCCAGGACACTGAGGCATGGAGACACAGGTGCTCTGTGGAGGAGGGAAGCAAAGCCTCATCTGCGTTTAACTCAGCCATGAAATGACTCCTAGAGCTTTCCTGCTCTGATCATTCCAGTCCTGACATGGACACGCTTGCAACAGCCCTAATCCACTTGCCCTTAAAGCTCTGGGCAGCTTCCACCTCCCCAGCTCACTCTATGCAATATGATTTGCTTCAGGGTTTTCATACTAAGTGTTTGGAGCATGTCAACTCTTCAGCCCTCAGCAACCAAGATCCTTAATAAAACCCCTCCTCCCCATCTGCAGGTTCAGGGCATGCTTGGTTGTGAGCAAGCACCAGACTGAGAAATCAAACCTGCCAGTCCAGCCAGAAAGCCCCAGCCCTGCATGCAGAGAAAGGCATACAAGGTTTCATTAACAGATAACACACGTCTAAGGCATAAAGATGTTTAGTGGCCACCTCCTGCACAGATCCCAAACCACCCAAAAACTCGCTGGAAAAGTTTTGCAGAAGCCAGAGTTCAAACCATGCTGACATCAATAAGACACAGTTTCACAGCACAGGTTACCACCTTCAGTATTTGTAATCAGGCCGGGCTGCAAGGCAGGCTAAGAATTATTAAATTTCACCAATAACTGAGATAAGCCAGATGAAGATAGGAAAGGGATCAGGCAAAATAGATGACATAGAAATAGGGAAAGAATAAGACAAGAAGGCGAGCAGTAATTTATTATGATGCTTTATATCAGTATATTGGGGAAAAAATACACATAAAATGGTATAAGAGGGAAAGGATTGCATTGGAAAGAACTGAGAAAAAGACTCTTCAGGCACACATCTCAACTCTGCAATGGAACAGAGGATTCCCTAACATACATTGTCCTTTGATGACAAAAAATATCTGATAAAGGGATATTAAGTACCACACTGCCTCCTGCCATTCAGTAAACTGCTGTGTAGGTGAAGCAGGACAACCTGCTGGCAGTCAGTCATCCAACACTTGAACGAACAGAAGTCTGGAAGCTTTAAATGCATAGGCAGCTTTGTGGGTAGGAGTGTGAAACCACAGTTTCCTCCTTTCCTTTCCACGGCTTGCCCTATTTCCATGCACTCTGAGAATTTAGAAAGTCACATCCAAAAACACAGCTATTAAAAGAACAATTTCTACTTGGTCAGTCAAACACCCACACATAGAAAAGCCAAAACCAAGCTCACTCACATGTCCTACAGTGAATGAGCACATTACTCGAGCATCAGTATTTGATTCTGTAGCCAATTACAAGTGTCCCAGTCGAAACCATCACTCATCTTTTATCGTGTGAATACACAAGAACCAATTACATGGCCATTAATTCATGTTGGGCTGCATCTCTGTGGACTCCAATCAGAGGCTGCACTGGGAGGAAGTGATGAGCTTACCACAGCTCAGAGACACCTGAACTCCACTCCATATGAACTCCACTCCAAATAACAACTGGCCAGCAAGTACCTGCAAGTCATGGCTTGCTACCGCTTCACACAAGGCCATTGATGCTGGAGTTGGAGTGGCTTGGGAAAAATATTAAAACTTTAAACAGAGTGAAGGGTATCCAGAGAGAGAAATCATTCACTGTATAACCCCATAAGACAATCAGGCAAAAGATTTTAAAATGGAACAATGTGTTTCTTCCTCAGGACACAACACTGAATTTGAAAGGAGCCTATGAAGCCCAGAACATTAACAGGTTCAGAAAGAAGAGATGAGCTGCTCACAAGAGCTAGCCTCTGCAAATATGAAAGAAACACCACTCCAGATGAAAACTCTAGCCAGGGAAACCCTAACCTCTCCTCACTGGAAGCTGGGAAGGAACAGGCAGGAAAGGATCTTTTTGCTCTTGTTTCTTACCTTCTCCATAGACATTTACTACTGAGCACTGCTGAACACCAAATGCTTAGGTAGATGTATGCTGGACTGACCCACCACAGCCAGAAGAAGAAGAGAAATGCCAACTTTGTCAAGCCATCGCCCACCCAGCTCACTGTTTTGTCTCCAGTGGTACCAGCAGAAGCTGTTCAGGAAGAACATGTAAGCTTGGCAACCTTCTGTGGTCATTCACTTCGCATCCACAATTGCTGTATTAAGGATTTTAAAGAGTGTATCCCCACCTACTCCCCCATTATGAACCTGCTATCCATGAATTTACAAAATCACTTTCAAAACTGCTGGCATCATCCACCTTCACAACCTTCTGAAGCACTAAGTTCACATTGTGTGAAGGAATACTATCTTTTATTAATTTTAAAACAATCTCCTTGTGATTTCAAATGTCTCTGGTACTGCTATTGTAGGATTTGGTGAATAACAGTTCCACATTCAAGCTTACCCACCATCATCTTACTCTCTGTATTTTTTTCAGGCTGGTTTTACCAGGACTAATGGAGGCAACCAAATATCAGCACATCATTAACTTCTGCAGAGTGTTTTACTTGGGACCAAGTATGGGGAAAGACCACGAAAACATGATACAAACTAGTAATGCAGCCATTTCTTTGGCACAGAGGAGTATTCCTCTGCTCTATCTCCTCTCCAAAACCTGTTGGTTCATTGCCCCTTCTGAGGCAGGTTAATTGCTCCATGTTTTGAGGCTTCAACCAGCCTCAGTCACTCCTAAAATTAGCAGGGAACAATATCACTGGCTCTACTGAGAGAGCTGAAGAGCCAGCACAGATTGCAGGACCATGAGGGTCTCACAAACTAGTTTGGGAAGCAGAGGACTCAGATATTGCACAGTGACAACAGCACTGCTCACTTGCACACAGTACTACTCAAGTACCTCATATTTTCCACCATGTACCACGAGCGTGAAGTCCTTGCTTTGCCAGGCTCCGAACTTACCTGAGGTGGTCTGCACATCATCCATGTTCCCAGACTGCTCTGAGACCATCAGAAGACAGATGTTAGAGAAACATTACTGCTTTTCTAATAGCTGGAGCAGGCTCCCTTGCTCCTCTACTGTCAAAGAGGAGAAAATCCAGGGGAAGTATATGGAAAACGAAAACATGCTCTACGCCACGACAGAAAATCAGATGCAAGAGAGAAACTCTTCAATCGGACAGTCCTGCTCTATCCCCATCCCTCATTAAATCAGCCTGAACAGCCGAAGCAGGTCACTGAACAAAGCACAGGTGTAAAGCCCAACACAGCTGCACCAGGAGAAAGAGACCAAGCACAGCAATAGTAGCAGTTGCTGCTTGGCCCAGCTTAGTCTGCAATTGCTTCTTCTGATGAGTTCACTTCTTTCAGGAGTGGGGAAGAGGTACACACACAGATTCCTTTTTCCCCTGAAAAAATCCAAGCTGTTGGGTTCCAGCTTGCAAGACTCTCTTCAGCCCCCACACTAATAAATCTTTGGGACTATAAATCACCTTGGTACAGGTCTCTCTTCTCAAAGGAAATGGGCTCTCTCTTGTTATTAGCTGCCTGCGTCTACCAACCATAGCAGGGCCTCATTCGAGTCCTCTTTGATGGACAGTTAGACTTAAAGGAATATGTGCCTCGATCTCAGAGGAGAGAGAACAAGAATTTACTAATTAGACAGGACAATGCACATTAAAAGCTGGCTTTAATACCTGGTCCCAAATTAGCCCTGCACCTGCTAAGTGTCATGATGCCTACAAGGCAGTAAGAGTACATCCCACATGTAAGCATGTGGGATGGTGAATGGAGCATCATGAACCCACAACACCTCTTAAGAGCAAGAAAGTGGTTGCAGCAGTTGTGTTTCATGCAGTTGGGAGGGAAGGTAGAGAAGACCTGACAAATCCTAGATAATGAACCACAGAACACAATACAGGCAACACTGCACAGAAAGAACAGACTTTCCACCCTGCCTTCCAGTCTGGAACAGTCTCACACTGCACTGAAAAGAAACGAGAGGCAATGGAGCCAAGGAGAGAGTCAGAGCCACACAATTCTGTCCATGTTTCCAGTGTCCAATTCAACTCATAACAGAGATTCAGGATGCCAGCCACCCAAGGAAACTGAAGCTTAGCTACAGGCAAGAGGCACTCTGGCATGCTCCATTTGAAAGTGTATTAGCACTCAAGCCAGATGCACACATTGAGGAGAAATTCCCATTCTTCAGAGGAACTGGTTTCCCTTTAAGGGTGACTATCTTCTCTTACTCATTTGCTCCTCTCCAAACTCCAGCCTCTCTGGTCCTGCTCCCCTCTTGCCCTATTTTAAACAGTCTGCCAAGCATCTTTTGTGAGGACTGAAATGACAAGGAGAATGTTGCAATGGGAGACATCATCATCCTGATTTATGTCAGACCTAATATGGGAGAAGCTCATCTCTGAGCCATGCTTTCATTTTCAACAGTATTTTCTCTAGGCCTGAAGATATTCCTGTGGACAGTGCTATGCTCTCTGTCAAAATGCCAAAATTCAGCAGCAAGTGATAAGTCAGAGTGACTTCTGTAAATTCATACCATCTGCAACCTCATCCCGAGCACATGGATGACAGAGCCTGCCCAGGATGAAGGCAGTGCTGCTGTAAACATCTCCCACTTTGGCAGGAACCATCTTCTCTGCAGACAGAACCCTTCCTTCAGCAGTTTCCTACAATCCATATTGATACGCTCATATATTCCCTCTCCTGAGCTGGAACAGAAACTGTAACTGCAGATTGGCAGAGCAACATACATTGCATACCACACACCTGAAGAAAGTAGGCTTTTCTCTTCTTCTTCCTCCACCTTCTCCTCTTCCCCACAGCCTTTCCTGAGAGCACTGACTGATAAATAATCCAATCCACCCTTGGAAAAAAGAAACTGTCCCCCTCTACTTCTAACCAGGAAATGCAAAACCTTGTCCCTCGAATTCCCTCTAAGTTACTCTCGCCCCCATTCATACATACAGATGCACATATAAAGCACATCCATGTCCGCCTGTTCCTCAAGCTGGCACAAGCTATTTGGACCACAAAGCTGTGCACAAGCCCCAAAGCAGCCACCAGACATTCTGTGCTGGAGGTTGGCCATTGTCTTCCCAGGAATATATGCAAATTTCTGTTGGATACAACAGCTCTAGTTAGAGGTGGAATCAGGCAAACACACATTAAACAAGTGTTTTGCACAGCAGGGACTTGATATGTAGTATAAAACAGGCTTGAATTGACTCCATTGACCATAATCAAAAACATATCCCTTTGCTTCAAACAAACTAGTGCATTTTGGATAGTCTAGAAATTTAATTCAGCGAGTACTTGAATCAGAAAGTTACCATCACCTGCAGCTTCCTGTATACTTTTTAGTTTCCTTCAGGAAAACTAGGACTAGCAACTGCCTTCATGTGTACACAATCATCACCTTCTTGTCTTAATAAATAAAGAAATGGTGCTCTACTATAATTTTTCCTCCTGCAGCAGTCTGAAACCTTCACTCTGATAAATTCAGTACTTTCACAGTTCTCTCCCAAATATGTTTTTTACTTCTAGAAAAACCGAGGGCAGGGGGGAATCCCCCAAAGAGGCCCAGTGCTTTCCTCCTTGTAATGAAACCCTGTAATGGAATGCCTTGCACTCCAATTAGGAAGAAATGCTAATTTTCTCCAGTTGAGCACCCCCTCTAGATGTATCTAATTTGTTTCACTGCTTTCATCTCTCCCCTCCATCACATTTTCATTTAAAGGTTATGATCTGTTTGTGCCCTCCATGCCGCGCCCTGACAAGACACCCCTATGAGAGGTTGCAGGGGCCATGTCGCCCTTCCTAACCCCCTTCCCAAACAAAAACCAAAGCTTTTTTCCCTCCACTGCCTCTTTAAGAAATGCAGAAAGATGAAGGGGAGGAGCAGGGAATTGGGAAGACAATAATTAAAAATAAGAAGTAAGCCCTCTTGCAAGTTGGGCTGTTGGTTGTTTCCAACAAAAGGTTAGAGACCTTTGCACCATGACCAACACCAGTATGACCAGCGCAAGCCAGCCAGGAGCAACAGCATTACAGAGCTTTGCTACTTCTCCAGATCCATTTTAGGAACAGCTGCCATGCAAGAACACTCTTTTGCAAAAGCTTTTGAGATGCTAAATTGTTTCGCTCCTTGTAGGTCTTGGGGAATACATTTTCTCTCATCCCTCACAAGGAGAGTCTTGTCAGAGAGGACATGAAGAGTTGGCTCAGCTGAGGTGAAAGTCTCAATAAAACTTTCCCACTTCTCTCTAAATGGCTTATGCCTTGTTCTGGGAGCCTGTGTTCTGCAAATTCCTTCAGGAGAGCAGAGACTTCAGCTGGGTGGCATGGGCCTTGGAATAGCTCTTCACGGCATCCATAAATTTGTGCTGCCATGGTTGTGGCTGGGCAGACATGTAAATCCTCAGGGCAGAATCCATCTGGACAGGTTATCCACCCAGAAGAGCTGTGTATACACCACATAGGGAAAAGGCATCCAGATGACCTTGCTGGTGCCACACCACTTCCCACAGAAATTTCAAAGGGCTTTTTTAGTCACCAAAAGACTGTTGCTGAACAAAAATAATAAAAAAACGCAGCCACCACCCTACGTCCAAGCAAAGCCTCTTTGCAGCCTGCCCCAGTATTCTCAAATAACACAGTATCCCTGGAGCTGAACCCACAGTCTTCCCTACATACAAACCCTGCTCCTAAGCCAAGCCATTCATTACTTGTGTTCAGCCTCTCCCTCCCTTCACTTCAATTTTCTCCTTCAGCTCTTGTCTGTTAGAAAGGAAATCATAGATCTACACTCTCTAAGACACAAGTTTCAGCACACACCTGTTGTCAACATCCTGTAAGTTGAAAGTGCCCAAAGAAGCTCTTTGGAGGAAAGGCAGCTAAGTGGGCCCTGATTGAAAAGGAGTGGAAACTGCTGTGTTCCACCGGTGGCACAGCCTGGAACAACCACCCTCTTGGAAAAAGAAGAACAGCTGGACACACTGCCCAGGCTGAGCATTGAGTAGCCTATTCTTGACAGTAAGATGAAGCTGGAAAAGTGCTGCAAGAGTGTTTTCTGTTATTAATAGGCACTTTGCTAATACTGCTCAAGATAGTCAGCTCCCTCTCAGTCATTTCCTGCTGCAGCCACTGAATCCCATTGGTCACAGCACTATATGCTCCATTACAAGCTATTTCCTCTCCACGTTTGCAATGCCTCCAAAAGCTTTTGCAGAAAGTCCTGATGATCTCCCTTCCTGCCTCCCTCCGCAGACACAATTCCCTCATAATTTGACTCTCTGGGACAACAAATGGGGAGTGGGTAAGAGGCACACAAAGATTTACTCTTCATAGATAGCAGTCTTGCCCCTTCTTCCCCTTCCAGGCCCCCTCTCTATCTGGTCCATGCAAACAAACCCTGAGTGGGAAAGAGCGTTTGGAAGAGGCCTGTGTCTGGGCCAGCCGCCTTTCATCCAGAAGATGCCTCTTCCCGTTGGAAAATACAAGCATTGTGTGAAAACATTTTAATATATTCATGCACATTCCTATAGCTCGCAGGAGCGAGTGGGTCTCAGCACCCTCCCCTCCCTGCCTTCCAAATGATTTTCATAGGCAACGATGCACTGGGAATACCACTTGTTTTCTCGAATGCCCGCGAGTATGTAAATTGTGGGAATATGCAGGCCAAGGGCTGTGGTTTTATTGTGCTGCAGAAAAGATTTTACTAATTACTTGCCTAAACTCCAAAGCAGTACGCCTGCTTTTTTACAAAGCGGGAGAGTGGGGAAGGTGGGGGTGGTGGGAAGAGGAGGAGGGGGACTAAAAAAAAAAGCAGGGGGGAAGAGAGAGTAAAGGGAAAGAGGGAGAAGGAAAGGGAGCACAAGGGATGCATTTCAAAGTTTCTCCAGCAATTGGATGGGGGGGAGCTGGGCCCAATGTGAAATCATAGAGGTCAAAGGTGGGTCTCCCTCCCTTGTGAGAAAGTGGTGAATCAGGACGGTTTATCAAACGATCATTTTCTTTTGAAACTGGGAGGCAGCGGCTGGGACAATTCTGCAGATGTGCTTGATGAGTTCAGGACAAAAATGGGCCGCCTCCTCCCCCCCTCCCCCCTTTAAGGTCTCCCATCAGGGGTTGCTTCTCCCTCCACTGCTTCCAGGACCCTCCCCTCCCTTCTTCAGTGGTCAGCTGAGACCCCCACCCACTGACCGCCTTTGTATTCCTGGCCTTTGGACACAGTGACAGGGCCCTTTATGAGACCCCAATCAAGACCCCCATGTCACAGGTACCTAGTAGAGATACCAGACCCTTTTCAAATGAGGAACAACAAGGAAAATATGCTGGCCCATTGTCCCAGCACGGCACCAAGGGAGATGAAAGGGACAGGCTGCTCCCTCTCCGCAGACTGCCTGCCAATCAACCCCAGTTATTAAGGTCACGATGTGGAAATTCTTTTGACCTACACCTAATCAAAGATGCACCAAGGACTTTTGAGACATGGGGGAAGGTGGGAGAGCAAGCATTCCCCTGCCCTCTCCACCCATAAATACAGTGGAGCTTCCACAGGGAATTAGTAGGAGTTATCCCAGCTAGTGCTGCAATACACTTGCCCCAAGTACCACTAGGGCAGCCAAGCAGAACTCTGTACTGGAATCCAGCCTCAGGAAAGCTTAAATTAAAAGCATTTCTCACTGAAAAGTTACAGACTGAGCAAGACTGGAGGTGGCTCAGAAGCCACGATCGAGGACACTGTGTGACAAATACTAAGCATCCTCTTTCCTATTGCTGATACCTTTGGTTTGCGTAGGCTTGGGTTTCACTAAACATGGTCAGCACCATCCAACAGTGAGTCCTGAAGAAGAAAAACTCAGTGGATGTGAATCTCTGAGTCTCCAAAGGCTGAAGGACCTGGAAGAGTGGATAGATGCCAGTAGTGCAGAGCAGACATTCTGACTCCCCCTTGCATGATACAGGATGAAGATACCAAGATGATGTTGATGGTGGCAGTTTTCAGGACTACACAGACATATCTCACAGAGAGGAGTTAGGAGCCATGTGCACTGCCAGAACAATGAGATGGACACAAAACAATTAGAGCATGGGTCAGATGGGATCAGAGAAGCACATCCCACCAGACAGCCCCAGAGCACCTAGAATATGGACAAGATCAACTGCCTCTGAAAGGCTGTTCTGCATCACTCACTGAGTCATAACTGTACACTGAGAACAGTCAGACACAATATTTCAACCTGGCAAGTGACACAAGAAATGACAGAGTACAGTCTGTGATAGTTCACACAAAAAGGAAAGAAAAAAATCCAAACTCCGTAACAGGAACATTATCCAGCATATATGGGATGCTTCTGCAAGTGCATGACTTTGAATTAGGTCCTCCAGAAGAGCCACATGGTATAAGTTATGGCCACCACTGGCACACTTACAATCATTCTTGAAGAAACAGAAATTTTTGGCACTCTTCTCTATGCACCATTCAGGGAATTTTTCATTCAGGGGATACCCTTCCCGATCCCATGCCAGCTTGCTGCTCTCATCCTGCTGGCATTCTTCAAAGCCCACCTGGATGAAGGTCTTAGTGAAAGGAAAACAAATTTGGGGTGATAGTAGAGTGAAGTCACAGAAAGTGGAACAGTCACAGCAACCAAGCCGCAAGTTTCTTTATGCTAAACACTATTGATGTGTTGGCTCATTTTCCTCCGTCTTTTAGCTAAAAGGTACCAGTGCAGTGCTACTGGAGCCCCCCAGTTCCTGTCAGAGAGCCTGCAGAAGGTAACAGCCTACCAGTGGTGACCAGCTGGGTAAGAGATGAGAAGTGGAAGATTCCAAAAGAGCTCTGGGACAAAGACTCATGTCTTTACGCAAATCCTACTACATCGCTTCTCCACTGCCAGTCATTGACATTCCTTAAACTGTCCCTTTGTTCCTTGGCTTTTACACAACTGTTGAAGCAGGCGGAAAACAGCTTTTTCTTCCAGATGTTGAACCAACTGCTCTTATACCAAAAACTGCTTAGCTATGGCAAGGCATGGTCTGGTTTATGCCATTGTAAACCAAGATCCAAACTGACACTTCAGACACTGTAAGCTGCAGTACTCAGGGCAGACATTACTTAAGCCCTGCAGCACAAAAGACAGATATTGCCTCTACTTCAGGGCAATATCCTCCACTATCACCCCCCTTTCAAATGCCAATGGCAGGCTGAGGACCAGCCTCCTGCTGTCCTCAGAGTGAATCAACACTCCTTTCGAAGAGCCAGGCTGCTATCTTAGGACACTACAGCTTCACTTCCCACCTCAGGGCATGAGCTTGCATCCTCTGAGTGACATGTCCGGCCACATCTGGGAGGAGTAACAGTGGAAGCTGAGCCTAGTTAGAAGCATCTGCACCTGGGGCTCTCACCGTGCAAGAAAGGTCCATCCCTCTGTGTCCCTTCCCGCCCCCAAAAGCAGTCATTTGAAAGGCGGGGAGGGAACAGACACCACTCTAATTGTAGGAGTGAAACCTGGCATCCTCCTGCTCATCTACCTTTGCACTCCATTTCTATTTCTCTTTGAACCTCTGGTACAGCTTGTCAGGTCGCTGCCCTCCTGAGAGATCAGAAAAAAAAAATACAGCAGTGATTAGTATTGTACACTGATATGCAAGCTGAAAAAAGAGAGAGAGAAAAGGAGAGAGAGAACGGCCTCCATGTGTCAGACTATGAAAGGGCTTCAACTGAAGCCGCCTGAAAAACAAACCCTTAATTTAAATGTTAATGAAAGTGCTGAAGAGACATCAGAGGCTTTCATTTCTCTACAAGGAACAGAATCACCAGGTCTAGAATTTATGGCCCCCTTCACCTCCCCTCTCCTCTTCTCTGCTCCATCAGCCACAGAAGTAAGGAAAGGAAAAAAACCCTAATTTTAACATTAACTCCACACTTCCACCCTAGGATGCAATTGCTAAATTATCTGTTGGCAGGACACTGATCAAAGGTGGAAAAACAAAGGCACACTGCACAACCGAGCAAAGGTAAACAGCAGCCAAGGTCTGGTGAAGTTACCTTTTCCCCCTGCGAATTTAAAAAGCAAAGAGAAAACAATCACAAACTGGAAATGGAAACCTCAAACCATAAGGTTGCCAGCCCCCTCAACTAAGTTTCTTCTGTCACATCGATTAAACAGTCATGGATTCTCCTGTGCAAACCATGCAGCACAAGAAAGATGCTTCCTCCAAGTTTTCTGAGACAGACTTTCCCCTCAAGCAAGGGGAGAGATGACAAAAAACTGCAGGGGGAGGAAAAAAAATTCAATATGCAACACAGCTCCACACGATTAGAAACAGATGTCTGCCTTCCAACTCAGTCAGCTACTGCCTCCCAAAACCTGCTCACCTGCCCACAACCACCAGTGAGCCAATTCACACAGTCACAGAAAATATATACATTAAAGTATTGGCCCAAAGTGACAAAAACAGAGGAAGACATCAATCACGTGAGCTTTAGAGAGCAAAGGAAAGAAATTGAAGTGAAGAAAGGTAAGCTGCAGTTTCTGAATCTATAGAAATGTTTGTATACGCGTTTCTAGAGGAGAGGGAAAATGGACACACGTGTTCATGTGTTCACCCACGTGAAGAAGACCAAATAGAGTCATTATCACACAATTAAAGAAGGTAAAACAAAGTCTTCTTCCTCCCAACATCAAGGGAACGGTCAGGGCAAATGGATAAGACACAGGTGTCCTTTTAGCTCCAGAGCAGAGAAACTGATACTCATTTCCTGCTCTTCGGCTTTAGGGTGAAAGAGCACCAAGTCAGTTATGACTACTGCATATACCTAGAAACCCACATCCAGATCACCCTCTGAGGTCAGTAAAAGCTGGCAGTTAATGCCACCACTAACTCTGCACGTCCACTCTGGGATCTCACAGTTGAGAAGGTTCTTCCTGCCCTGCTTAAGAAACAGCTGCAGGTCAGAGTCCCCTCTCAATTATTCAAACCGACCAGGCTCTACGAAGATCCCCAAGGACAGCAGAGCTATTGCTGCCGACTGTTTTGCTGGCAATGCACAAACCCGAACAAAATTCAGTTACTTCTCCCAAGTCCTAGCACACTCACAGAGGTTAACTGCACAAAGCTAGGTCAAAGCAGAGCATCACTACAGCCAACAGCTCACCTTGATATGCAGTAGGGGAAATCTGCTGATAAAATCAAGTAAGAAATAAGAGCAGGGGAACGTTATCCAACATTTTAACTTCTACACGTTAGGGCTTCAATTGCACAGTTAAAACCACTGCAAAGTTCTTCTGATTCCAGTGGGTTGTTTTGCTCTAAGGCAATCTGCAAGATCAGATTGTTACAACTTCACAAGAAGTTTCTAGATAACCATTAAAAAGAAGCCTTCAAAATTCATCATTTTGATCGCTCCCAATGGAGTAAAGTTGCCTGTCAGTAACCTTTCTCTTCCTTCCTTTCCCCAACGAGTTTGGGGTACATTTTACAATTTGCCTGAGGTTGTCCACAGAAGCAGAGATCTCCTCAGATATTACTTCCTCATAATAAGCCATGGGAGAGGCAATTAGGTTAAAATCAGCATGTTCAAATAGAGGAGGTGGGTCTCAACTACAACACTGCATAAACAGGAGAGCCAGCCTGGCTTTTTAAATTCAACTGCGCACATACGTAATTTTTTCCTTTAAATTAAGCATCCAATGCAGATAGCTAGTCTTCAGTACAAACTTTCCTCCTCTCTGGAGTTAACCTGCACTTCACCAAGGCAACATCCCCGAGGAGAGGTCATCGACTGCAGCAGACTAATGATACAGTCAGAAAAGAAGAGACTGTCTCTTGGGCTTACACACCCAAAGCATGTTTCTGTCACAATAAGGCACTTTATGATTGCCTGATGTTGCCCCAAAATGTACAAAGGGTTTCCTAGCTCTCTATCTACAGTTGAAACCTGGTATCCTCCCGCTCATCTACAGCTGCACATCGGAAACCATTTTTGTGCCTCCATCTCCTCTTTGCTTGCCTTAAAATCTGATGCATTTTGAGTACAGCATCTCATAATAAATATTTAAATATTTTTAAATGAAAATAGCAAATGCCAGTGGCCAGACGTGGCAAGAGAAGTCAGCTTAGATCTGAGCACCTTTTTAAATTCAACACAAAAAAAAAATCTGCATCTAAGATTAATAATGAACTTAACATGAAGGTCCACTTTTTTCTTTCCCCTCCAGTTTACAGTGTACACTGCTCCCTTCTCTTCCCTGGCTACTGCCACCTCAGGAAACCACAAAGCATGAAGGTGCCACTGCTCCACCAGAAACTCCTGAGTTTGCCTCACTTTGCACATTTGAATTGGTCCACTGCACTTAGCCTTGCCCTGGTCCCTGAGCACACATAAGTCACCGCAGTAAGCACCAGTAAATGAAAGTTTAACATCTGCGTGATGCAAAGTTCAAAAGGCAAATGAACACGGGGGGGAAGAGGATTACGAGCAGCTAAGAAATGTAGTTTAGAGTACGCAGCAGAGTAAGTACAGCATTTTACTAATCCATGGAGGACAGCTTTGGAGATCAATTAAACCAGTGGCTGAAGGAAGCTGAGGTACTCTTATTTTAAGTATCCTACTTTAAGAACACTCTCAGACTCTTCTCTAGTCACTTATGTGACATGCAGTGTGTGACCTGCTATCCAAAGCACACCGACCAGCACAACTTTGCAGAAGACTTGCTGAAAAAGCAGAATGAATACAACACCCTCCCATCCCCACTACCCTGCAGGGCACTGTTAGGAATCCCCAAAGCAATGATGCTCCAACAACACACATGGATGTCAAGACACTTCCATGGCTGAAAAAGCTATATAAAGAACTAAGCAGAGTTTTCCCCAGCACAGTATGAAGATCCAATACTCTTGGTACCCTTTTACTACCTTTTCCTCTACTTAATCTCCCTTATAGGAATCATTCTGTTTGCAGGCCCTAAAAACATCCAGAACAGCACCACTACACAAAGAAGAAGAAGAAAGCCTCCTCCCCCAGCTCCGCACATCTACAGGATGATCTCTGTAGTGATACAGGGAAACTATGGACAAATCAAGGCACAATACCTAAGAAAAAATGCCTGAAGCCAGAGGAGCTGCGCTGTAAGAGCACAAGTCTCTAACATCTAGCTTGAGCGTACAGGCACTGTCCTCTAGAGCAGCAGTGCAGCAGTGCAGGACTACAGCAGGCAACTGCAGAAAACCCAGCTGTGGGTCAGGAGTGCATGGATACTTTATAAGAAGCTTCACAGAAAGGAAGAAATCACTGAAAAGATGAAAAGTTTCAGCCCATTCAGCTGAAAGTTCAGTAAGAATACCACCCTGACTATCCTAGAGAGTCTTAGTCCCGGAAAATGTCCAGGTCAGGAAAACTACAGCCTCTCCAAAGCAATTTGGAACAGCTAGAGTTGAAGGAGCCTTCCTCGCTCCTACCCCACTGCACTCAACTGCTTTGAGCTGTTTCTGATCTCTGTGTGTCCATAGTAGAGACAGCTGCTGGGTTTTTAGCAGCAATGGGCCAAAATACTTAGGCGGTTGGAGCCTGATTCTCCAGCACTTCTACACCAGTAGAACTACCTGTCCTTATGGAGGAGATCTCAGTTTACATCAGCACAACTGAGAAGGGAGAATCAGAAGGTCATGTTAAATGCTTAGGAGGAAGTAGAGGTTATAGGCCATGTTCAGCCTCACCGAGGAACAAATGTATCCAAGCTCTGGCTAGAAGGATGGGGACTGCGAGGGAGGAAAAGCTTTAGACACAAGTGCATAGGGAATGCATATGGGTGAAATATGGGCTCTTGCAAATAAAACAGAAACCACAGAGCTCCCCAAAGCAGACTTTCCTAGAAACCAGATATTATCTTTTTGATACTGGCCCTCATTAGACAGCAAGTAATAAAACCTATTAGTGAAAAATTCATCTCCCCTGCCCCTTGCCCTGGCCCACCCCCACCACATGCCCTCCTGCTCTGATCCTCTCTCTCTTCTAGGATGGCTGCGATTTGTTCTGAGAAGCGACAGGTTTATAGGTTAGCCGACACCTTGTCTCTGTGGAATTTTAATTAACTTCTCCCATCGTCAATATGTTAAGGAGCAGGGTTCCCATTATACGAGGTCAGCAGCGTGTTTCAGGCCCTGCTATATCAGCCGTCAAATTGAAGAATTAATGACGTGGCTAATTGGCTCTAATTCTCCACACCCCCCTCCCTAAAATATGGAGGGATAAGAGGGGGGTGCAGTAGGGTGGGCTAGTGGGAGAGGCTGGTACAGTCCACAGTCTCATAAAAAAATGAGAGCGCACAATTTAAGCCCACTTGTTCATGGGATAGCTGTTCCACCACCTCCAATTTATCACCCTGCAGGGAGGAAAGGGGGGGTGGGGAGACTGAGGGTAAATATTGTGACAGAGAGTGTGCACAAGCGTGCACACCAGGGAGAGGAACACTGTCCTGACAAGAGGCCACGGCAGTAGGTCATCACTTAGGAGTAGGAAGCAGCATGCCACTGGGCTCCGACCAGTCACGGTGCCTGAGCCAGAGCCTGTCTGCCAGAAAGGGGACCCTTGCAGCACAGAAGACAGCAAAGGGCTTCTACCTCACATCTTGTAGTGGCACTAACACACATGGCAGTTCTTCAAAAACACTAACTGTCCAAAACACTTGGAGCAAAGGGACAAGGCAACAGCAAAATTACAGCAAGCCTGGAGTGTCATTTCCCTGATAAAGCCATTAGCTCCGTACCACTAAGTTTCTGCAGCCTGCAAAACAAGTTTGGAAATCTAACAAGGACAGCAGTTGTGGACAATATTTTGGTTTTGCAGAAGCCTAAAATTCAGTAGCTGCAGACATTACATGAGCAGCAACAGCAGCTCTTCCTCCCCTCTTCTTTGAGGTATGCTGAGGAAGAACCTCTCTTGCATGCACAAGACCATTTTAACAGGGAACCAAAGAGACAGATCATTGCTGATTGGTGTAAGATTTTAACAGTGACAGTTTTTCAGATTTTCACTTCCTCAAGAACAGGAGCACTTTAAAAAACACCCTGGAAGACACTGGTGTATGTATTGCACTTGCCTTCCATGCTGAAGTTGTATTGTGGCATTATGCCTGCACTAGAAGCACAGAGCTACAGGCAATAGAGGCTGGAAAACCACATCCCTGAACTCCATTTCATCTTTGCCAGTTCAACATGGTCAAAGAAAACTGAGTTCTAACCACTGCACGCAGCTCTTAAGCAGGAACCTTTTTGCTCAGCATCTCTTCTGCCAGAGAATGAGAATACAAGTTGGCATCTTTTCAGCACAGAAAATCTCAAGAGGATCCAGCTCATTGTTTCTAATTAGCAAGTCAGCATTCCTCCATCAAGAAAGAATGAACAGGTCCCACCTGAGGTACTAAGAGGAACCCAGGGCCACCTTCACAGCCTCTTTATGAGTGCATCACTCCGCTGGTATAGGAAATAAAGACCACATGCTCCTCCCTGAGCTCCTGCTGCCCGCACAAGCACCTGATCAGCCTCCACACAAATCAAGTCCCTGAGCTGTCACATTGGTGCCTCAGAAGGATTTGTGGACACACAGCCTATCCAACTCTTTTACTTCTCTGTGCTGAAAATCGGGAATAAAGAGATCTGTTACCTTAATAATGGGCTGATAGCAATGGACCACACTCGATCCTCTGTCTGCACTGTATGTAGACACTGACCAACTCTGCCCGCGGACAGGGACCAAACCTAAAGAGAGAGATGCATGTTATGCCACATCACCCAAAACTGCAGAAGGTAGGATGCATGCTGCTAATGTTGTGCTGGAAGAGCTGCCCAAACTGCCATGCTTACCTTCCCTGAGACCCTCTCCCCGAATTCCAATTACTTATTTTGGAGGAGCAGAACCTTCAATTGCTGGTAGAAACAAGCACTTGAAGTCATGCAAAGATTCAGCTTATAAGTATGACCTTCCACCCCACTGGTAACAGAGAGAGCACCCCCATCGCCACTTGCTCTCTAGGGGCAGCACTCAAGACAAACTCCTCATCTTCTGTAGTTAAATAAATGAGAACTAGGATTTGTTCAAATCTGTTCTCTTGAACAGTGGGGGAAGACTTAATAGCATCCCTGAAAAATTTCCATTAATACTAACTATAAAGTTAATCATTCACCAGCCTGTAAAATAATCTTCTTTTATAAGTTTCCCCTTTAGACCAAGTTTCTCAAGTGTACCCCAGGCTGTTTTCAAACTGGCCGCCCTTGCTCACTGACAATATGAGAGAATTCCTTCCCTCCCCCAACAGTGCAAACATGCACATCTCCTTCCACCTGTTCACCCCTTTGTTTCTGGGCCCTAATAAAGGCCCCAAAATTCTTGCTGGGGCCTCTGCTAGTGGCCCTCATTTTCTCCACCTTGCCATCATTCTTGGCCCACAGGACTCAAGCCCCCCAGTTGTCTGTAACCAACCCCCAATGTTTTGCTTCAAGACTTCAAAGCGTGGAGTGCCCTATTTGTTTGTTTGTTGATAATGCCCAGGATTGCAGGCTATTCTTGTCAGCGGGGAATTTAGCACCTAGTGTCAGCAAAAGCAGCAGAAAAGCTTAACTCCTTTAAGGCATCCCTATCTCCTACAGGTTAAAAATATTGCTCAGAGCACACTATCTGCTGCCTATCACACAGGAATGTACATTAGCAGCTCTTCAGGGCTTAGTCCTAATCAACACTCAGCAGAGCCCTCAATAGCTTAGACACTTAGAGCCCCTTTAAAAGGTTGGTAGGGATTCCCTTCCACCCTCCAAGACTCTCATTCACGCAAACAAGACAGCCTACAAAAGAGATGATAAAAAAATAAGAGGTGAACATCCCCAGAGTATATGCTGTGGCGAGCACTGGGTGGGCAAGATCTCACACCAGCTCTAAGAAAAACAGCTTGAAATTCCCCTCTGGCCTTCAGGAATTTGTTCTCAAGGTCAGAGATGTCTGTCCTCCAGCTGTCAGAGAAGTAGCAAGAAGGCACTCTCTCAGAAAGAGGATCCACAGACCAGAGAGGAGCAGCACCTCTGAAGTGTGAGACAAAGCATCATCAAGGCCTTGCTCCAGGAGGCAAACAGCAACCCCAAAATTGCCTTTTGCATCTGAACATTTCTTGCTTTACTTGGAAGTGATTTTACTCAGGAGTACATCTTTACAGAGGGACCAAAATAAATAAATCGGGTCAGGCTGCTACACACACTTCCTAAAAAACCTTGAAAGAGACATTTAAGTCTTTCCTTGCTTCAACTCCCCCGCTTGAAAAACAGGAATTAGCTGGTTTTCTTCTTACCTCCATGAATGCACTATGATATAAACCAGGGACCAGGAGTATCCATCAGCCTACCCGGAGCAAAAGCCAACATATAACATTCAACATACAGCAAAAGGTACTCCATCATGCTAGCAGGACAAGGGTGAAACATCTGTGTAGAGCTTCCTAAACTGATCAAACAGAGCTGGTTACAGCTCAGAAGAACAACTCCCCAGGCCCACACAGGAACAAAGCATTGCCAACCAGATCCAGAAGGACAAAAATCAACAAGGTCCTGCCCCAAAAAGAAATAGTCAAAAATTATGTGACAGGACCCAGTGATGCCAGCTGGAAGAGAAAAATAGGAGCTAACAACACTCATAGTCTAACTTCATTCCTGGTTTGCAAACCAAGAACCATTGAAAAAAAACCAAAAAAACCCACACACAAATAAATGAACCACAAAATTAGTAAATAACCATAGATTTGGAAAAGACATTATGCTATCCTTTACAGAGATTGAATATATAACAGAGAGCATGCTAAACCACACTGCAATGTTAAATCACAAAACAAGGACGGGTTTGAGATCCACACAGCGAATTTCACACCAACTGGCATGCATCTGCACTACAATGTAGATAGATGTACAGGGAAAGAAGCAAAATATCAGCTGCTGCCTTCTGCACCTCCAAGTTTAAGCCAGCAGCTGATGCTGTAAATTACTGCCAAATCTCCTTCTAACAAGCCTGGCAGAGCAAGCATCTTTTCAGAGACATGAGCCAAGACAGTCAGCACTCCTCCTACAAGGAGTACAGGGCTCACAACAGTTCTGCTGACACTTAAATATTCATGGCACAAAACCTCTGAAGTCACCTCTACAGCAGCACCTGCAGCTGCTGAAACATTCCCTGCTCACCTTCGCTGTTCGGTCCCGGGAGCCGCTGACAATGAGGCCACCTTGGAAGTCCACACAGTTCACCTCCTGTTCATGTGCAGAGAACTTGACACTGTAGGAGCCATGGATCTTGTGAAGGACAATACTTCCATCTCTGAAAAACAAATCCACAGGCAGGGAATCTGTATCCCTTGGACATGCACCTTCCACTAATGCTTCAGAGTGCTACAAAAAGACCAGGACTGGTCTCTGACACGGGCTGAAATTCATGCAGCATTATTAACCCTCTAATCTTCACACAACACCTGTTCTCTTGCAATTCCACATATTGGCCAGTCAAAGCCTGATCTGATGCACATGAAAATTTTCCTGGCTATCTTTCCACCCTCCACTTTGTGTTAAGCTGCAGAAACTATAGCAAAGCAGCCATTCCTCCTCCTACTGCTTCGAGCTTGCCAGAATCCTGTCTGTATGCTGAATGGCTGGAGTAAGGGAACAAGTGAGAGGACATTCTCATCCATGTCCAAGCCTCAGCTTTTCATTCATTTCAGAGCAGCTGTGCAGAGTGCTGTACTTTGAATTAACTACACAGACATTTAGACCTTTTTCAACCAACACAGTTATTGGAATTTTAAATGCAAGCTTTCATTTTCACCTGAATTTTGGGCTACAGTTCACAGGGGAGAGCCCCTCGATACCCAGGGCAGACAGTCATGCTTGTCTTTCCCAATTCTGTGCTTAACTGCTGCGTATATTTATAAAGTTTTAGCTATTAATAAAAGTCCTGTCACTTGCTGTAACTGTAAAAGGCCAGTCAAATGCAAAATTAATTGGAGAAGTGTGTGTGTGCTGGAATGCTTGGCAGTTTTTCCCCTCTCCACAATTACATCAGTGGGTCTAATAAACACACACTTGTCTCTAGAAAACTTTCTGCACCACTGCAGGTACAGCTACCCTGGCTCCAACAGGGAAAGAAATGAAACTTGCACAGCAGTCAGGCTTGCCTGATCAGTCAATCCCGATTCAACAATCCCGTGGACATCAACACAAGTTTACAAGAGCAAAGGACACTTTTTAAGGTCAACAGCATGAGACTCAGCTCCTTCACTGCTGCAGTAGAAGCTTTTTCAGGCCAAAACCAAAATTATAAGAGAGGAAACAGCAGCAGCTGACCACAGCCAAGCATGAGGACACTGTGTAGCAAAACTGGTCCCTCTGCTCTGGGCTGGAGTTACACAGAACCTTTCCAACTTCAGTGGCAAAACCCTTGGGCTCCTTCATTCACGCAACTTACCCCCCTCCACTGACAATGTGGGAGTTGACAAGAACAAAGCGACACACGTCCTCCTGGTGGCCAGAGAAGATGGCATGAGGGTGACGCTGCAAACCTGTCCCCTCTGCACAGAGGTGGTAGGCCTGGATGTTCTCCGCTTGAGACAGGTAGAGATATTCGCCATCCAGCTCCATCCAGGGCATCAAACTGCAAATAGACACCAGGTTGAGGGCATGCAGGAGTGGGGAGAAAAAAACTGAAAAAAACCCAACCTCACACAGAAAAAGTAAAAAAAAAAAGATTCCATATGCAAACATATCAACAAAAACAAATGCCTGCTCAAGAAAAGTGAAGTTGGAGCTGCAGGTCACATGCAAAAGCAGGGCTTAATATAGCAGCACAGCTACAAGTGAAGCTTCTCCAGCAACATAAAAAGCAGATTACATTGCTAGCATTTTTCTAACCAAGAGCTGAGGAAAAGGAAGCACGAAATCTCTGAAAGAGAAGATGGCCAGAAGTCTAGTGAACATAGATAGGAAATACTTAAGGGCCCCTGAACCTGTACATGAGCTCTGTACTTTTAAAGAAACTAGACTCTGGTGTTGGTGAGCTATGCTGAGCATTTCTAAGAGAGCATTCAATGTGAGGCTATTGGTGCAAACAGTCACTCTTGATCCTGAACACTATTTGCTGGTGCCCAGCAGAGACCACAAAGCTGCCACTGTTCCACACACCTCTAAGCAGGGGAGCATATCACCAAAACACCACAGATCTTCCTACAGACAGAAAGTCACTCGCCTCCTGCACTCTGAGGATACCCAAGAACTTTATGCTCATCACAGAGAGGAGGTATTTTTCTACATTCACACCTCTTCCACTGCTGAGCCATAAGCTGTAGAGCAAGCTCTTGATTTCTCTTGCCCATCTTTTAGAAGAGCCCATACACCCTTTCTGCCCACTGCTTTATGTGGGACAGTGGCAGGTTTCTACAGACAGGTTCCAGGCCAAAAGCAGTGAAGCAAAAAAGAATATTCCAAAGTATTTTGAAGATTGATGTTACAAATGGAAAATACGCTTTACTTTCTGGGAGACCAAGAAGAGGAGAAGACACTCAAGCAATGTCTGAATCAAGTCTGTCATCTCAAGAAGATTATTTATTCTTGAAACAAAACCAAAATACAGAAGAAAATAGGCTACAATACACACTTAGGCAGTGAGATCTTTGCTCAAGATTTTGCTTTTGTGTAGCCAACAGAGAATCAGCAAGTAAGATTTCTGGATATAGCGAGGCCAGATACAAAGACACATGGGTCTCAGGTCCTATGGGGTACGGATGTGTGAAAACGTCTCTGCTCTGCAGTCATTGCCAAGTGCACCAATGCCCATGGAAACAACGAGCAAATCTAGAGCCTTTCTACAGAGCAGCCTTTCAGTTTTCAAACTATTCAGGAACAAATGGCTTTGAAAGCAGTGGGGCTTCTCATAAAAACCTGTCTCCCTCTTTTTCAGATCATTTATCCTCAGAGGTCATGATTTTCTGTGTCATCAGAGTCATTACACACAGCCATACCTCATAACACCACAATGAACAACTAGAAACAAGCAAGAAGACAAGACTGCTCGTTAGACAGAAGGTTCCTGCTTGCCTATATTCATCTCCAGTAACAGGCTTTTAATCACATGGACAAAGCAGTTGAGTTTATAATGCTCATCTGGGACTTGATCATATACATGGAAAAAGTAAGAGGCATCTTTAGAGCAGGAGCTTTGGGTTTAAGCAGGCTTTGATTTCCCCTTCCTTCCTCTACTCCTACGCAGTCCTCTAAAAGCAAGTGAATATCCAGCTTACCTAGACTACAGCCAGTTTCTGTGGCTCTCCTTTTGCAGAAGTTTAGCTTTTTACCTTTTTCTATGGCTTTTTCATAAGGAGAAGTAACAAATCTGAAGCAGGATAAATGAAACTTAGGGGATGTCATTTGGATGGTGGCCTCATTAAATCAGTCCTTGCCTTTTCACTTGGGAAGCTGGTTTAGTAATGATCTCTAACATCCACAGAGCCTGTCTTCACAGATGGTTGCAAGCACTTCAAAGGCAGGTATACAACCTGCACCAAAACCCACTCTGCTCATTACAGCTGTTCCCAGGACTTTAGACAAGAAGTGGCACATTATCCACCACTTCAATCTACACAGCACAAAAAGGCATGAAAGCTCAGTAGAAGGTCCCCGTTCTTCAGCAGCTAACAAACCACAGTCTTTCTCATTTTTCCTTCAGTCTGATGATGTGAAGGCTGAAAATTTAGATGTGCTGCTCAGACAAGAGACCTATCTTATGCTTTGCTTTGGAAGCCAAGTACACCTTTGCAAACAAGAATTTAACAACAAGCTCCTATCATTAATGTCAAATATACTTTTTTTTTCAAGTGAAGGAGAGAAGCATGAGAATGAAGGAGCAAAAGGCAGATGAATGGCAATTAGCATTTTAGATTTGTACATCCAAATCAGGGTCCAGGATAAACCACGGGAGACAAATGAAGCATTCTGAGGGGACACCTAAGTCCTCATCTGAGATCAGGGTGAGCTCATTGTGAGAGCACGACAAAAGATTGCTCATGGTATACAGCAGTAGACATGAATGCAACAGTTTGAAATCTATAGTAAAGTTTGCTAAGTGTGACTAGAACTGTACACATCAGAGCAAAGACAAATACAAATTACTAAGAAAGAAACTCCTGACACTCAGCATGAATCCCTAGGGCAAGGCAGCAATGCCAGTTACCCCACACTCAGCTAGCCAGCAACAGCCAAAATAAGCCAGCAACAATCACTCATAAGACCCCATGGATCACAAGGAGCAGGAAACATCTCATTTCAGGGCACAGGCACAAACCCAAGGCCCCACAGCAGGTGTCACACAACGAAGAAGAGAAAGAAGCCACTTGCTTGCATTTCCATTTCAGGACTGTCTCCCTCCGGCAGCGTCCGTGCCTCCAGTTCTGAGATACCTTCACCCTTTCCTTCACTGGAATGCCAGCAGCTCTGCAGACAGAGGAGGAGAGATGAGATTAGCAACCAGGACTGATGCCTCCTGGACAACAAATGCACCCAAGATGGCCACAGGCAAGCTCTCACCCTGGCTCCACAGTGATGAACTGGCACACACTGATGGTGCCAGAGCCACACTACAGTGAGAAGAATGGGGGTTTATCAGCAAAGAAAGCCACCTCTGATGATCACAAACCTTAAATATGATCAAGACTTGACCAAGTATACCGAACACAGCACAGGTGAAGACAAAATGTAATCCAAACAAGATGACACACAAAGAAACCACCAGAAGAACCAGAGATATAAGACATCACCCTTTCAACAGAGACTGAAAAGAGCCACTTAAGACAAGAACAACACAAGAACAGATGAAGGAAACACTAGTCAGGAGAACACTGAAACGTAAAGCCAGAGTGCATCTATCCAGAAGGACTAGTAAAGTAACTGCTCCAGAATCTCACCTGACAATCACATAACCAGACACAATAATCAGAAATCAAGATGTGTTCAAACTAAAGATAGATTCATCCGTATAAATCACCCAACGCACACACACCCCAAGACAAACTATTTTTTGCAGCAGCTCACCAAAGGATAGAGAATTGTGGCATATCACTGGAAAATTCTCTCTTTACAGTCGGACAATGCTACTGAAAGAGAAACTATAGCTCATAAGCTGTTGCTGGGTTCGAAATCAAAGTTATTGGGATGAGCTGAGACAAACCAAGATCAACACTCCTTAAGATGTGACAGAAAGTAGGTACCACAGAGACCTGGGACCAAGGTCTCCTTAGAGTCTACATGAACATACCCAGTTCAAGCAGCTGTTCAACATCTGTTTTGTTTTCATGATCCAGGGTTGATTAAAGACAGGGGAAAAGGCAGCTTTAGCTCCCATCTTTCTCAAATCATAAATTTAATTATTCAATATCCTTGCTGGAGCTGTTTGGGTAGAAAAGATCAGAAAACTACAAACAGGAAGAAACTCTAGAAGTTATCCTTTGTAACTAGGGGCTGTGAACCACTTACTAGATTACAGGAGTTTATCCCGCTTTCATGCATTTCTCAACAGCCAACACACCCAGATGCATAGGGAGAAGGGAAGATCCTTGAGAGATGGGAACTGGTGCCTCACCAGAACCAGTTTCCTCCTCCCATCCCTATAGTCCTTCCAATCCACTTCCCAAAAGTAGCATTTTTGGGGACTCTGTCATTTTTAAAACAAAGATTAGCTCCCTGTAAATAAACATCTCCTGTGGTTGTTAATGGGTGTAGGAATCTCTAACCTGGCCCTGGGGTCTGGCCAGATTCTTATTTTCCCAGCCTTCCTTCCATAGCCTCAGGCTCCTTTTTTTCTGCTCACCCTTCCCTCCTCTTTTCTATGCTTTCCGGCACTTAGTCACCATTATAATTTGACTGCATTCCTGGGCATGTGACCCATTTTAAACAAAAACAGAAACCACACACAGAAAAGCTTTTCATCCTCTAGAAAGCTTTGCAACTTTACGTTTATGATCAGTAGAGCCACACCAATTAAAATTGAATTTAGAAACCTACAGGCTCTTTATTTTCCATACCCATTTAAAAACAAACAAACAAAACCAACACAGAGTTAGACCAGGCTGCAAGAAGAGGAATTTCTTTTTTAAAGGGAGCACTTGCAGGAGCTCATGAGGCCAGATAGTGTCTGAGATGAGGAATGCACAGTACTGAAAAGTCAGGTCAGGTCCACTCTCATCATTGCTTATTACTCTCCCAGACAAAGTACAGGCTCTCCGCCTACATCCAATTCCATTCATTACTCCAAAACACTTCTCCCTACACTCAACCCTCAGTTAAGTTCTCCCCACATACAGATTTTAAGTCACTAGCTTGCAGAGTGATGGAAAACACACTCGTGCCACATCCCCCTCCCAACACATGCTGGCCCAACCAGCCATTCTGAGCTCAATGCACAAACCCTACTAAGACTAGATGTAATTTCCAAGGCTCTAAAAATGGTGAATCCAAGGTCAAAAAAGCAGCCTCCATCTTACCCTCCTGATCCCTTTTCTAGCAAGTCTTGATCCTCCTGCTGCTGAAAATGGTGGCTCTGAAGAGTCACACATTGGCTTGGCCCAGAGTACCAGTTCACTATTGCAGTTACTCCTGTAACAGACCCCTCATTCTTTCCCACGTATCAACAGCTCCTGTCTGGAGGGGATGAGGGTTGGGTGAGGAGACTATATGGGGGAGGTCTGATGGGATTTGGGAGGCAGGGGGGTAGTAGTGTTGTTTTGTCTTTTTTTGTTTTACTCTTAATAGATATATTATTCATCCAGCCTTCCTCCTCCATATAGCAACTCTGGATCCAGCTAATTTAAACATGCCTTTAAAGTATCCTCCTTTTATACCCCAGACATTTTATTTATTCAAAATATGGGCAAGAAAAGGGACAGAACATATGGAGAAAGATGATGCAGAAATTGGACTGATACCTCACTCCCCTTTGCCAATTATGGGGCAGCAAAGATTGAAGTGCAGTTTTGGTCAAAGACATTCAATCCCTTATACCAGAAGTTAAATCAAGCCCAGTTATGGAATCAAGTGCTGAGATACAATTTGATAATTTGATTTGCGTCCTCAACAGCACCCCCCCAGAGCAATTCCCAAAATACATCAAAAATGTGATGAGTATCACTGCAATGCATGAGAACAATTCTCAAATCTTAGAAAGTTAAAAAAGGCATCACCATATAAACCTAACAATTTGATAAAAAATTGCTTTTCTCCCCTACAAGAGCCTATTTTGTTTCAGTCATGATCAACACACTTTCTACATATGCAAACTTTTAAGAATTTTTCCATGATGACCTGAGGCAATCAACAGACACCACACATCTGCACTGAGTGGTTGACTTAACTAGGTACCTCCCACTTCAGCAACTGTGTTGAATATCCGAAGATCCAGGAGACTAAACCACCTTATGAAGCCAAATGCTATATAAAATGCTATGGAGGGAACACTATCCACTGGCCAATGAATATCTTGATCTTTCTTAGTATACAATCCAGAAAAATACTAAGCCACATGCTTAAAATTCAGCACATTCAGTACTCTGTGAAATCAAGATCTTGGCATTAGTGTTCCCAGGGAAGCCACCCAACAGTGAACTTCAAGACTGCTGAAGGCTGACTCGCTGGGGAAGGACTGCTATTTTTAGCAGGACCTACACAGGCCTGCATCAGAAAGCAACTGCGGTACAGTCCAGCATCCTAGAAGGATGACAGGAAACACAGGATGAAGGAACCAGTGAACATTGATTAAGAAAACACAATGAAATTCAAGCAAAATATTCTTAAAGCCCTTTAGTTAGAGTGCATCATCTTACACCTCTGCTAGGGCATCACAATTATCAATATTTGATAAAGTTACATTACTCAGGACACGCAAGGCTGTGTCTGTTATTATCTAAATACCACCAAAAAGCACTCTATCAGGATCCCAAATCATACAGCGCAATTCATGACCTGAGCCAATGCATGTTTCCGATTGCATGCACTCCTGATGGAGGCTCCCTTTGCAAAGCCTTTGTTATACTAAGAAAGAGAAGCTGAACATTTCTTTCAGTGTGAGAGAGAGCTCCAAGAGAAAAGTCATCCCAAGCAACTGATTATAAAGGATTTTTCATTTCCCCCTTCCTACCTCACCCCACCTTTTAGCTACAAAAAAGGCTAAAAGTATTTTGCTCAAATTATGAATTTCCTCTCTTTCTTGGCAGAGTTACCAAAAGAAATGTAATATTCCTTCTGGAGCCCACTTCCCAGCTGCTGAAGTAAGAGACTGGAACTGTCCCCACACAGCATCACTGACCCAGGTGACCTCAGGTACCAAGGCAGTTGCTGGTCTGGGCCCCAAAAGAAAGCAACAAAAGAATCACTCAGCCAGGGCACATCACCTCCTAAAGCTTCGCCTCCAACAGATTTTGCCTTCAATGATCCCCTCCCCAGCCAAAGTCCTTTGCCACCAGAAATGGTATTTCTGCAACAGCGAGAGCTTCTGTGCTGTACTGCATCCCGGAGAGATTTCTGCTGGCTGTCTGCAATTTCAGCATGTGCCAAAACAGTGGTGCCTGCAACAACACAGACCGTGTTACGGCAGATAACACCAACATGTCATACCATGTATTTTCCCAGCTGCACGGGGCATCCTAACCCACCAAAGTCCTTCATGTTTTGCTACATTTTAAGTACTGAAGAGCTCATCTGGAAATGAAAGTCTGCAGAGACCTGCTGAGACTGAATTTATTCTGTGGACAAAATCTGCTGTCTGCATAAAAGCTGTCACCAGCCTGCCTGAGGCCGGACTGGAAGGGTCGTACAGAGAACGAACAGGTCACAGTGGCTAAGCCCCACTTTTCAACCTTGGCCCTGTGGCAAGGCTGGCCAACTGTGCTTATTTGTGTAATCGGGACACACCTGTTGAGTAGCAGGGTCTCAGTGCAGCTACAAGTCATGGGCCACCAACAGACAGCCGAGAGGGAAAAGCTATTTATGTCAGGAGCCCCTGTTGCTGTCCTGAACAAGTCAGCTAGCTTTCAAAATGTCTCTTCCAGGACAAAAATTCCAACTGAATTCCTTCAGCACATGATCCTTATTTAGCTTACTGCCCTGTTCAGCCTGTCCTCTGTGCTCCCCCCTCCCTACAGGACATGGGTTCAAGTAACTCTGAGATGGAAGAGAGCTCTGCCGACTGTTCCTCACTGTTCCCTGCTTCCTCTGCTGTGTCTATGCCATCTCAGATGTTGCCAGGCTGCCAACTGCTCCACCAAACAGCTCTTGTGACAAAGTCACCTCATGAAGATGGCAGAGGGTCTCATAATACCCAGAGGTGCAAACAAATTTCTGTGCACACAGCAAGGACACACATTTTCACAAAGGCTTCCCAAAAAAACACCACCATCAAGACCAAGCCAGGCCACTCTGCCATCAGATGCCCTCTCCCTTACACATGACTGCAATGAGATTTTGGCTAGAAACTCTAGGCAGGGTTTGGACTCTCTCAGGGAGTTGCGTAGGCTTTTTGGTGATGAAATCCAGGCTTCTTCAAAAAATGCACTGCCCTGGAAAGATTATGAGAAAACCTGAAGCTGCTGAATAGGCGCCATGTGTATCCTGATTTGAAAGAGTAGATTGTCAGGGCAGTACTTGGATAGAATGAAATAACCCATAGCTAGCCCAACAGGGGTAACAACGACAAACAAAGCACACACATTTTAAGCCCTGAACTACATAAAATTCTTCTTCCTCTTTGAACTTGTGAAGATCTTAAGGGAAGGGTAGGCAGGCCTCAAAGAACTCTTACAAACAACTTCACATTCCCAGAAGAAGCAGGAGTTTCAGTGTTGTGGAGCTGTCCTGGCAGATCTCTCCTGCCCAGCCCTAACAGTTTAAGACAGAGTAAGAATAAATATAACAGCAGTTTATAGAAAACATTGGCTTTTCCAGCACAAAGCAAGAGCTGTATTCCCTCTTCAAAGCTTTTTCTGTAACTGCAATATCCTCCCCAGAGTATTCCCCTCTGCATCATCTGCATCAGTTCATTGCCGCCTTCATTTCTGTCTTAAAATAATGAAACTTTGTTATTAAAACAAGTTTTAAAAGATGAAGGAAACTGAAGCAGCTTTACAAGCATTCACACTCCCTCCCCCTCCAGTGGTGAAGGCTGAGGTCTCCAATGATTGCTGCAGTTTGCATTTGGATTTGACTTGCACAGATTGGCCATTTCCTGCTCCTGTAGGTGTATAAATTTTTCCAAGATCTGGAGAAAACACAGCTTTTATTAACTCAACAAAACACTTACACAAGCTCTTAAATACTCATAGATGATAAATTTGTCCATTAATGAATCTGTTTCTCTGAACTGGAGAATATACCATGATCCTAGTGGGCAATGCAGAACAGGAGACAGGGAAAGAGAAAACATGCAGTGGAACATTTCTATATTTTGACATCTATTAATACATTACAAAGAGCAAATTGTCAAACTATTTAGGCTCCAACTTTTAACCTGCCCTCTAAAATTCCTTTGTAACAAAGAGGAAATAAGTTTAGCCCAGCTGCAACTTTATTCCTTTCTTCCATGTCTTAAATAAAGAATCACCTTGCAATGAGCTCTTTGCCTCTCCAATTTCTCCAGTCCAAGGTGGTCCAGCAAGCAGGCCCTGGATAAAGGCTTAAACCACCCTCTGCTATTCCTGGCTCTGACACTGACCTGCTGCACAGAGGGCAGCTTGGTTGACATCTCCCTGCCTCTCCTTCCCCTCCAGCCCTTGTTTACCCTGGCTATTTAGGCAGTAAGCTCATCAGGGCAGAGACTGCTCTTGCTGGGCCTGTACAACAGCTGGCAAAACAGACACAGACTACCGGACACAACTGTAATATCACTATATCACCAAAACCCCCAAAGGCTTCGTGTTACTACTCAGCTATAGTTTAGCTGCAGAAAGTGTTGTTAAGCCTTAACTTTTCTGTGATATGCTGCCACACATTTTCGAAATGAAAAACTCTCCTTTCACCTTACATCGTGAAGATGTGGCTCAACTTTTACTTCAGCTGCTCCTATGACTGAGTAAAGCAAAAATCTTCAGCATAGGGACTCTCTTTTTAACATCCTCATGACAAGGTCTTGTAGCAGTACAGGTCTATACATAAAATTAACTTGTCTATACAGAAAAAGTGACAACCTGATTTGGAGAGACTCACAGTTCAGATGCCAAGAAGCACATCCACATAAAGCCGCTCTACTCCCATAATAGTGACACAATATTCTATTGAACATTTAGTTACTGCTGATTCAATGAAGAAACAGCACATTTTTAACACTGAGAATGTGCTTTAAGAACTCTTCCAGGTCGGCCCCTGCCATCCCTAACATACAGTGACTCAGGCTGATGTGAACCTAGTGATTCCCCTCCGCCAAAGGAACGAAGTGTACAGATACATCCCCCAAAGCAAACTTCTTTCTTCTCCTGCAAGTGCACAATTGAATCCATACCTTAAATACTTAACTTGGCTTATATCTGTGGCTCCCGTTTGGCTGAATCTACCAGAAAGGGAAAATATGAGAGATTGTCAATGTCTTGAATACGCCTTTCAGCATAACAGCTAGTGTCTGGGCTTAAGTCCACATCTTCCTTTGACATCATTAGCAACTTAATTTAATATCATTTAAGCCCAAGCATGTGTTCAGAGATAACCTGAGCTGGCAATTTTTAAAGGTATATAGCCGGAATGACAATTTTAAAAATTGGACAAAATAAAATTTTTTCGCATATACTACTATTTTTCTTCTCCATCCTGCTAACAGATAGGGATTTGTAACCAGTTTCTTATCAATCTTCTCTCTTCCCTATTTTGGCAGAAGGAAGTTACATAAGCAAGCTGACTGTGCCAACAGTTTTTTCACATACAAGATAAAGCTTTTTCCTTCTGATCCTTGTTACAATCATCTGAAGATACGCCCAACAGAAACAACATTTTAAAGAAATAGTGTCATTTTCAAGTTAATCACCTTTTTAAAAATGGGGAAGTGGGTGTGGGGGTTAAGTTTCAGAGCTATCTCCTCTAGGCTCAAATTTATTGCTATTTACAAAGCATTAACAGATGGCTTATCAAAAGCCACTTAGCAGCAGAAATTATCAAACTACTCTGAGATGGATTTTTGTTTTAAGCTGTAAATACTCCCTAGACTAGTTTTTAACTTATGCCAGCCTCCCAGGGACCATCAGTTTAAGATCTAATGTGAGAACCATGCATGTTATTTCATTAAGTATATTAACCATAAACGGTTCCAGCCTTTGCTTTCTCGCTTGCACAAAGTATTGCACAAAAACCTCTCAAAAGCAAAAACTAGTGCTCACCTCATGCAACATTAGCCAGAACATGCAATAGAAGCATCAGCTCCTGACTGAGTCAAAGCCAAGCTTGACAAACTCAAGAGTTATTCCATATCACTAAGAAAGCACAGTTATCAAGAAGGTCCAGCTATCCATCATCTTCATCATCATTCTATTTATACAGTAATATTTTAGCTTAAATACCTACTCAGCTCAAATTTAACCTTCAATGAGCAATCTACCAGATTCCTACTCAGAATTGCTATAAAGAAGGACGGTGTGCCCAGAAGCTTGCCTAAACTCCCTCCCCAGCTTGTACTGATTAGTCAAATAAAATACAGTATCTCTCTGCAAATCTTACTCCCCCAATTGCAAGAGCAGCAATCTGGGAGATTGCTCTTGATCTTGGAGACATGCACGAGGAGCAAGTGCTACAGATGAGACATGGCTAGTTAAAAACCTTGAGCTGCCACAGAGCCTATTAAACTCTTCTTCAGCTAAGTACAAATTTTACAGCTGCCCTCGCCTTTTATCTGTTGCCAAACTTTCTACCCTACTGGAGTAAAACTCCTGCAACTGCCCCCAGATGCTGGATCTCCACCCAGGGAAAACAAGTGTTTGTTTTTCAGGTGTTCTCCATAGGATTTGGTACGCTATTTCAAGGAACTGGAGACTGTCTGAGCCTTCTATGAAGTTAAAAGTAGTTACAGGAATCATCCTCGAGATATATCTCAAGGTTTCTTCATAACCACTTGTAATGTAACTCGGTGTGTTACCTATGACTGAACTCCCCAGGACCGAGGCAGTGCTGACCAATGCCAAAAGCAGCTCTCAGTACTGGAGTTGTTTGAGGAAAACTTGAAAATAGGACACAGCACAAAAGTGTATCCTAGAATTACTAAAAAAAACCCCTGTTCATAGCAAATCTAAGAGCACTGAAATCCCTGTGAGTTCACAACACTCAAGCAGCCTTCCCTTCTCTGAAACCCTCTGACCTAGCAAATCTCTTCTGTAGCTGTTTATAGACCTGCATTCCTCCGCAGGGGGAAGTGGTGGTCCTTGCACACACTGCACCTGCTCTGCTGTACACCTGATCCCTCCTGCAACTGAAGGAGCAGAGTATCACCTTATTCTTAATGAAAAATACAGAACTTCATTTCCTCAGGAGACAAAATCATATATCACAGTAGACAAGAGTCCAACACACAGCCATTCCACAGTGCTTATTCCTGCTGACTTCCAAGGGAACTGTGCTTAACTTCCAAACTGTGAGCACCGAGTGGGTTGAAGTGCTGACCTGAAAACCCAATGCAAGGATTTTCAGCACCACCAAATTTCTGCTCCTGTGAGCAGAAGCCATAATTGTTTCTCTAAAGTCTATGTATTGATGAGATAGCAACATCACACAGCAAAACAGGGGTCAAAGCCTGCCATTTCTTCTCTTGAGTCACGTCACCACAGTGTTTATGGAAACAATACTGAGTCACTGAATGACAAACAAGATCCATGCTGGCAGCTAAAGAGAAGCCATAAGAAGGGATTCATAGATCCTAAGAACACAAACTTCTCTTGAGATCCTTAAACGAGGAAGGAAAGCCCACTTTGCACAGTTGCCTCCAAGTGGTGTTTGGTACACAGCCAAATTTGAGAGAGGAAAGGCAAACTCTGGATCCTCACCAACCACTGCCAAAGCCCAAGCCCCAAAGGCACTTCATCTAGAAAAATGCTGGTGTCATACACACTGCAAAGCCTAGAGGGCTTGACCCTATTCCTAAATTATGTTGTGCTGTTGAACTGGGGGAAAAAGAAAGACCCCACGAAAAAAACCTCAAACAATTCCTACACACAAAACTTTAAAACCGAGAAGCCATGAAAAGTCCAAGAGTCACTTTCTCTGTGCCAGCCATCACCATTTATACCAGCAAGCTGCTCAGTGAGAACAGAAGACACATATGTTCCTGGAGGCCCATGATAGCTATTTCACCCAAGAATGCACTAAGCCCACTCTCCAGCCTTCTCCCAGGATGCCGTCCCAGGCCTTGCTCCCTTACAGCTTCTTCTCTGAGGTGTTTTCAAGACCATGGCAGGGATCACTGCTCAGAAGTGGGGAGGGTGTGTGGGCATACAGGATCCACCCCAGCTGCACACAGCAGCTCTGTCCGTCTCCTTGTGCTCCAACCTCCCCTAGCCTGAAGCCCCCAAGCCTCAGTGTTTGGAGACCGAGAAGATCACAAAACCACAGAATTATTAGGGTGGGAAAAGACCTCTGGATATCATCTAGTCCAACCTCCCTGCCAAGGCAGGGTGACCTAGAGCAGGTTACACAGCCATGTGTCCAGGTGGGTTTTGAATGTCTCCAGAGGAAGACTCCATGCCCTCCCCCGGCAGCCCGTTCCAGTGCTTTGCCACCCTCAGCATAAAGTTTTTCCTCACGCCGAGGTGAAACTTCGTTTGTTTTAGTTTATGGACACTGCTCCTCACCCTGTTGCTGGCACCTGCCTTTGAGATACTTATATGCATTGATGAGATGCCTCTCACTCATCTCTAGACTGAACAGGCCTGGCTCCCACAGTCTCTCCCCATTGGGAAGATATGCCCGACCCCCCATCACTCTTCATGGCCTCCGCTGGACCCTCTCCCGTAGCTCCCTGTCTTTCTTGCATTGAGGAGGCCAGAACTGGACACAGCTCTCCAGATGTAGGGAAGGCCTTTACGCTCCACCACTCCCGCTGGGGCTGGCAATGAGACATCTCGCGAAACCCCCACCATCCTCCCCGCTCCCTCGAGGAGACAAGAGGCGCCTTCCCCAACCCCTCCGGGCAGCGCCGGGGCCGGGCCCCGCCACCCCGGGGTGCGCCATCGGCCGCTCCCTCCCAGGGAGGCCCTTCCTGTGCCCTCGCCGCCCCTCCTGGCGCAGGGAAAGGGCGGCGCAACCGCGCTTCAGGAATGGCCCCGCGTCCCCCGCCCCTCGCGGCCCAGCGGCGGCCACGCCAGCAGCGCAGCGCGGCCCTGGCAACCGGCTGGGCCGCGGCATCCCCGGCCTTTCCCGGCCGCCGCCCCCCGCCCTTCCGCCGGGAAGGCCGCGCTTACAGGTCGGTGCCGAGCTGGGTGAAGCCGGAGTTGAGGCAGCCGCGGGCTATGCGCCTCCAGAGGAGATCGCGGCTGCTGAGGAAGCGCAGGCGGCGGCAGACCTGGGCCAGGCGGCCCAAGGCCTGCGCGTCCAGGTAGGAGCAGATGAGGAGCAGCAGCTCCTCGGGTAAGGCCCAGAGCGGGGAGGGGGGGGAGGCGGCCCGGGATCCCCCCTCCGCCTGGGGGGATCGGGGGCTGCCCTTCCTCCCCATGGAGCAGCAGCTCCCGCCCCTCCTCCCCGGGAGCCGGAGCTGCTGCTGCCCGGGGGAGGCCTAGCCATGGACGGGGCAGCCGCTCCCCAGTCACATGGGGCAGGAGCCGCTGCCTGTCACTGCCCCCTCCGGAGGAGGAGGCGGCTGCCGGGACCGGAGGGGGCACGGGCCGCCGAGCCCACCCTCGTTAGCGGATTAATTCATTAACGGGAGCCGCTGGGACTCCCCCTGTGCCACTTGCCCTCCCCCACAGCCCCTCGCCGCGGCACGACCGGCTCATGGGTCTGTATCTTCCGATCTGGCATTAGCAACGTCACCTGATCCGAGTATTCATTAGTAACGTGGACAGTTAATGGTGGGGATGGTGATCCCAGGTAACCAGAACATCTGCCTCACCACCTGGAGCAACACCAGCTAAGCACTGCGCTCCTGCAAAGGAAGGTGAACAGCAAGGTGATTAATGCTCGTTGATTGTCCTTGACCCGGGTCAGGAGTGCCTGTCACCCACTAAGTGACAGCAGGGGTCATCTGGTGCTGCACAGCAGTTTTCAACACTCCCAAATTCCTGGAACACATAAAAGAAAGAGTCTTCCCCACGTAAGAGCAGGCCCTGCTACAATGGATTTAGGGCTGGCTTTTCACCAACACCCTTCCTTGCAGTCCATTCCCCCCTCCAGAGCTTCCACAGAGTGGGGACTGAAAAGTGCTCACAGTTCACACGTATGTGTATACATACACAAGCACAGCACCTCGAAAGAACAGTTCATAATAACTGAGTCATTGTTGCCATCCACAGGAGCCTGGAGTACTGACAACGCAGAAGGATTCTGGTCCAAAATGGCAAAGTAGCTCTCCACAGACAGTGGAGCAGGAAAATACGAGTCTGGTGTTGTGTTATTCTTTCTTACAGTACTTTCCACTCTACAGAAGCCTGAAATGCTGGGGAAATTTCTCCCTCAAAATAAGAAAAATAGATAAATTATAAGAAGTTCATCATCTGCCTAGAATGCTTTGAACAGGTATCACTTAGCCACCACAATCTACATCTCATTTTGCAGGGTGGAGCAGGATAATAAATTTCAGCATATAATGAGGTTACCATAGCGTACAGGCCATTTGACAGTACTTGCATCCTGTTCCAGAAGGTCATCTTGTCTGTCTAATATCAAGCTCCCAAATACTCCTAAGAATAAATCAACTCTGGAAGCCTCGTATTTAAGAGGTTCAAAACTACCAGATAAGGAGCTCTCTGGTCCATTTACACTGAGTTTTTAATATACTTGGAAGTCAGGGAAGTTTCAAAAGGCAACGGATTTTTTATCAGCATTTTAAGGAGTCATGTCTGAAGAAATTAAAAATTTCTCAACTTGAGTTTGAGCTCAGGTGAAATAACAGCACATCTAGTATATGACTTAAGTAGCCAGCTGAAAGGGAGGTAATACAGCAAATTTTGCTTAAGATTATGGAAACTTTGTGTGAATACAGTTTTATATCAACTTCATATCTTTCTGATGATATGACACTTAGTTCTTTTTGTAACAGACTACAAAATTGTCTGAAACATTAAAATTGTAAAAGCTGAGTGACTTCTGTGTCTTAAATTCTTATTGTAAAGACATACTTATTATCAAGTTGGTCTTTCTCTAGTAGGATCCCACAGAGACTGCTTATGCACCCTACACTATTTAATATTTTTACTAACAATCTGAAAAAAATCTGCAATCCTTCTTAGCAAAGCTTTGTAGGAGGCACAAAGCATGGGGCAAGAGGCGAAGGATGCTTATGGCTGCATAGCCCTAAGTAAAGTTTAGGCATAATCACATCATATGTATTTCAATCAAGCTAAATGTAAAGTCTCACATCTAGGAACAAAGAATGTAGGTCACACTGAAAGGATGTAACTCTATCCTGCAAAGCTGCAATTCCGTAAAGACTTCATTAAGATGAATAATCAGCTGAACGTGAGCTCCTTCTGCAGTGCTGTGACCAAAGGGCTAGTGCTGTCCTGGGAAAAAAACAAGAGCTGGGAGTTCTTTTACCTCTGGTTTTGCCTCTGTTGTGACTGCTTTGGAAATAATTTGTCCAGACAACATTTCAAGAAGGATGTTTAGAAACTAGAGGGGTTTCAAAGAAGGGTAGTAAGGAATGATTACAGGACTGTCAAACATGTTTTGTAGTAAGACTCAAAGAGCTCAGTCTATTTAGCTTTCTGAAGAGAAGGTTAAGGTGTGAGGTGATCATACCTTAGGAGCACTGAAACAGGAAGAAAAATCTGGATCTTCCATTTAACAAACAAAGAGATAAGATCTCTTGACAGAAGGTGATGGGAAACAAATTAATGAATAAAGTGTGCTTTTGTAGTGAATAAAATTAACTGTTGAAACAGCTTACCAAGATTTATGGTAGATTCATCATTACTGGATTTATAAAAAGCAGTACCGGTTGGGTTTGGTTTTGGGTTTTTTTCCTTAGAGAGAGACGGGCTAGACCACAACTGCTAAAACTTAACCAGGAATTGACCTGGAGAGTCCTAACTCAGGATATCAGACCAAGACAGTCCAAGGGGTCTCTCCTGATCTTAGGCTCTCTTACTCTACAGAGGCAGCATGTGCATAGTGCGTGTCTCCCTGCACTGTGTCGCACCCAAATTCCAGTGGACAGTCCCCAGCTGTGCTGCTTTACCAAGGAAAACTACTTGGTGCAGGCCAGAAGGAGCCTGGGTGCAAAGTAACACGTGCAGTATGACCCTCTGGGATGCCAGGTCCAAGGTATGGACAAGTGCATCTGAAGGAGGGGGGCCTTAGTGCCCTCCAGTTTGTAACCCAAGGTGTAAACAACTGTGAAATACTTGGTTAAGATGAAACATGCTTGCACTCAGTAATCTCGGAGAAGGTCAACTCTGCTCCAAGCAGGGAACAGAGAGCAGTATGAAGAAAAAAGTTATGATTTATTGCTCTTAAATGTGGCATCATTTTCAGGTATGGATAATTGTCTTACAACATAGTAACAATAGTTATTTTTTTGCCCAAAACGTAGATGTCATCCATTACTTTCTCCAGGTTCTTTTTTAAGAGAAATGTACCAGCAACTGCATACACTTGCACACACTTTCTCAGGCATGGTTTTGGATACTGCCTGTTGCAGAGCTGTCAAAGCAGTGCATCACAGACTAATAACCCTATGGCCTTAGTCTTCACAATAATGCCAAAGTAAGTGCTTATGTAGGTGTCTGCAGGAGCAAGAACCAAGGAAGGCTCTGAACCATTCCTAAAACTGTATGTGTAGCGTGATTATTTCCACTGCATTGTTCACACTCTAATAAAGGACTCAAAGCAGGTGCTCAGTCCAGTGTAATCATAATAATGTATCTTTCCCAAATCTTACAAAGATCCCAGTCCTTTTCATGGCTTATGACCACTCTGAACCTCTAGAAAAGGGGGTAGGGTTCTGTGCTGAAGTAGCAGACCATTCCAACATCATGGCTTGCAGGGTTTGTAAACTAAAAATCTAAATATCTGCAAAGCCTTAACAGCGTAAGTCAATGAAATCCAGCTTGGAGAAACACCATTTGAATACCTGCCTGTCATTTTTTTTTCTGTCTTCAAGGGGTTTTATTATTTGCAGTGCCCTCAAATACACCTTTCCAGCTAAAGACACATTCATGTGGACAGCTCTTTGTTTTGTTTTTCCTTCCAACCAATGCTTTTGTGTATTTCTGAAACTTAAGACACCTCCTCTGCTACTACAGTACTTATCTGTAACACCATCGCTTTGAGGGATTAAAGCAGGTTACTTGTTACACACTTAGATCAAGAGTTATCTGAGTAGAAAGTCTATCCCGTTAGGGTTGGCGGAATCTGTTTTTGATCTTGAGTTGTTTTGATTTTCTCTAAGAGCAAGTAACATGTTATTTTAACTTCTGAATAAGGTGTGCTACCTGACTGTGTCTCTTCTGTTTGGCAGAAAGGATTAGAAACCTCCACAGAACTTGCACTCTATTAAAGCAGAGTGCTCACCATTGAGAACCAAGGAGCTGAATTGTTTTCAGATTATATGTGTGTGTGTGTGTCTTTCCCACATCAAAGACTTTGATGGAAGCTGTTCACGCTATTGTCAGGAATGCAGGGATTGGCACAAAGGTGATTAGCAAAATTGCTTTTCTGTAGGAAAAGCACAAAAATTATCAAAGGATTAAAGAGGATAAAATTAAAAGGTTATGCTGAATTTGGGGGCAAATTTTCTGCTTTTAAATTTTCTCCCGAATTATACGTATCAATTTGGTTTTACCTATAAAATATTTGCCAGAAGAAACCAGGATTAGAAGCTGTTTCGTATGGGTTCTGTTAAAAGGAGATGAAAAATCTTCCTGTAAAAATATTCTCAACAGACCCTATTCCAAACCCCATCCACAAGGAACTTTTGATGAGTACTAAGGGCACAGAGCTAGCAGTCGTCCCTACAATGTTCTTAGCAGCCACAGGATTGGGACCTTTAGTCATGATTATGCTGAAAATTATGATAACAAACAATTCCATAAATCAGTTTGTCATCAGTGATGCTGTTTGTTTACTTTTCTCACTGCACTCTGCTGACAAAGATACTAAACTGAGGGGATCACTTTCATTATCCACTTGCTAGGCACATGCAATGCTTTTGTATTTTGATCAAGCAGCTGAGCCTCTTGAATGGTTTGGGGAAAACAGCAATAAAAAGGGATTATCAAATATTTTAGTGTATCAGAATGAACAGAGCCTTCCAGAATCTTTCTTGCTTGGCAAAACTGCAGTGCAATAAAAAAAATATATCACCTCCCACAGCCAGCAGAATTGTCTCATCTTGCTGGTTCAGACTCTGTTTATTGTGCATTTTATTTTGAGCAATCCTCTATTATTTGCTAAGTACAAGCCATATACCTTTTTCTTGTCTTTGCATTTTGAGTTTTGTTTGTTTGTTTTACTAATCTATTCTTCCCAGGAAGTCACTCAGAATATTTTATTTGTTTTAAACCTCATTTATCAAAGTATTATCTAAAGCATCTGTTCAGAAAATGTTCATTTTAACTGTTTTCCCAACAATGACCTTCTTCCTCCCCCCCAGGCCACATCAAGTTGTCATTCACCAGACAGCTGTGGAATTTGGAATCATTCCTTTTAAACGCTTTACAATTCCAAATGGTAGATTTCTAATGGCACAATATGATTGCCACAAAGATCTTTAAATTTCCCAATCCTCCAGGCTTCAAAGGCTGGACCGTCCTTGATCTCCTGAAGGAATGCTTTTGAATCTTGTTCTTTTATAGGGGCTACCTATGAAGATATTTTAGGGGCTTTTTCCTTTCGTACTTAAAACCTGAGGAACTAAACATTCTAATACCCACTGGCTTTTGGGAGTGAGATCAAGATGTACAAAGTTGTTTCTAGGGATTCTCAGCTCAGTTTTTATTAATTCCACGGGTAGTTCCAAAACTTTTTGGAGTATTTACAAAGCAATATAAATATCTTTGGTGTAGCAGTGACTGTGATACTGTTTTATCCTGCATTTTCCTTCCACCTACATGGCTACATCGTGCAGTTCCTCACCTGCCATGAGCAAGTCTGGCAGTGCCCTGGCTCATCCTGTGCCCATGAGTACAGAGGGGTTCATTGCTCTTGGAGGATTCACTGCTGTCATATCATTTACAAGGTAATAATGTATTTAAGAAAAGTGAGCAAACCTAATCCTACAAATAGTTTTGGGTCTGCCTTGACCAGGCAACCAACAGAGCCTAATTGCCTGCAACAACTACAAATGTGCAAAATTATTAGAGTCCTAAGCTTACTTCTCTCTTTTTCTACAGTCAGAGGAAACATTTCAGTATTAGTCCTTTCTTGCGCAGTAGGATTTCTCAATCAGGAAGCCGACATTTTTTATTTCTTGCTGGTTAATTCTGTTTCTTATTACTGAAACACAGAATTCGTTAATTTGAACTTAAGAGACTTATAATGCAGCAACAGGAATCTGGCTGGTGCTAGAAACAGCCTTTCTTTCTATTCAGTTCAGCTTATGCCAACCCATAAGGCGGGTTTTACCCTCTCTCCTCTTACAAATGAAGCACACATATATATCAAAAAATCAAGGAAACTATCCCGCTGTCCACACACAGTAGGTCCTAGTCCTGCAGCAAAGCACCACACTTGTGCACAGTTCCACTGTGCAGATTCATTATAGATTTGGGGTCTTCAGCTGTACCCACCTTGGGGAAAGCACTGTCCTTTCTGTGCTCCTACAGCACCTCACACAACATGACCTCTGCTGTGACTGAGCCTCTCAGGTATTGTTATAAGGAGCAATTAATGCTTTGTCACTGCAGTAAGTGTATGTTTAGATACCCCGTATTGGTAGTGCACGTGATTTTTAAATAGTCCTCAGCCTAACCTCAGGTTTTGTGACGACAATAACAAACTGCAGGAACCACTGATTACTAACCCAGTTTATGGGTCAGGGAACAGGCCTTAGATCCTCATTTACACAGTTTCTTATGACCACGTAAGTCCCCACTCTCCAAGACTATTTTTATTTGTTTGTTTAGATCAGTTTAAAAAAAATCCCAGGTCCCAAAATAGAGAATGTTTTCCTTTGGAACTGGAAGCAAACACACTTGATGGCTTTAACATCTGTTGGACAATGCGTGGTTGGGTGGTGGGCACCTCACACAGTTTTGTGACAAACACATGTGCATACAGCGTGTCAGATTATAAATCCAAGAATAAAGAGTCATTAAAACCTCCCTTCTCTAGCCCACCTGCCATGAAAATAGGCTTTTCACTCTATCTATTTAAACTGAAAATTGAGTATTCGGAAGAAAAATGCCGACATTCCAGGGATTCAAGTCAAAATCTCCCCCTCCAGTAAAGGAGGTCTGTCAATTGAACATAGATTGATCCATTGTCTGTCTCCCATCAGGACCCACAAGCCACCCCATGCACATATGCTTCTATTCTGGCTTGAAACAGAGACCTCACAGTCCCAGGCCATCACAGTAACATTTACATCTGTCATGGGCTTGATCTGAAACTGCATAATTCTCAAATACCTTTCTGGTTTTGCAGCCTGTTAGCGCGTGGTGCAGTTTTTGGGTGCAGATTCCAGCAAGATTAGCTTGCTACCCAGCAGAGCATGAGCCCTCTCAGCTCCACCATGAGCACAAACCTTCCTGCTCTTGGAAGAGAGAAAAGGAGAAAAAGGCACTTGCACACTGGACCAACTTTTACCAGAATTCACCTGACTGCCACGAGTGCTAAATTTTGTCCTATCCTTTCTCTTTTCCTCCAGTTTGCAGTGGAGTTACCATTGTTAGTATGCCTGAATTATTAGTAGCAATATCTTGAAATGCATTTCAAGGAAAAAAACATCCAGGCTGGGCAAGATGTCCATGCCCCTGCAGAGGAGAAAAGGCTTCTGATTAACAGACATAGGTTGTGACTCTTGAAACAGAATTTACTAGTATGGTGAAGCCTGACAAATCACAGTGCTTCTCACAGATTATTCTCCTCACCTGTAACTGTGCTTCTTCATCTGTTTAGCCATTGTGAGCCTTTTAACACACTCTGAGCCTAATAACTGCATTAGTAATGCCAGGAAGAAAACAGAGTTCTAAGGCAGGTAAAGCCCACAGCACTTTTTCCCTTTTGGTTATGTGTTTTTCCATGCGCACACATGCAAATGTGTGCTTTTCTCGCAGCATGAATCTCTGTGCAAGGAACCAATGAAGCCATCTCCGTGCTTATTTTCTGTTGCCCCTCCGAAGTGTAAGGCCCATTTGCTGTGTGGATGCCCTGGCAGGTGTTTGGATGTGCAGGTGTGTGCACAGGCGAAGTCCCGAGTGCAAGCACAAAGATTCAAATATCAGGACCTTTCAGCCTGAACCTGACACTGCCACTTTAAAACCAGAGATGTGGACATCAAAGTTTTCCACTCCCCAGAAGGAAAGTACTATTTTACACCCTTCCAAACGATGTCTCTCATCTCTCTGCCTTGCCTACAGCCTTCTCTCTCTCTCTCACATACACACTTTTTCTAATACCATCCCTCCCTCTCCACTTCAAACCATGGGAAAAACCTAGGAAAAGAAGCTTGCCGACTAAGGGACCGTTTCACTGCATTGTGTTTTCCAGCTAGACCTGAACAGACTGAAATCAATTCAGCTCTCTCTTGCTCGCTCTTTCCCTCCCTCTCCCATGTCTTTTTTTGTTTCTCTTAGATCGTGCTCTCTGCCTTAAGAAAGCCTGGTTTAGTTATATCCATCCCCATAGCAATCAAGTGACCAGTGTTTTTTTATTGCTTGTAAAAACACAGTATCTTTTTCATGGGAGTCAGGTTCTCCTTTGGTTTGAAATGCCCAGTGAGCAGTGGCAACAACCTGCAGAATCTTTGATCAATTCTCACATATCCATTTGAAGTATCTTTAGTAGACCCATCAAAAGAAAGGGGCTTGGTAATTAATATTTTAATAGAGTGTACCAGCCTCTCACTGTGTTATTGGCAGGAGGCCTGATTTAACCAAAGGACACAGAAATACCTCTGTCTGATCTGAATTGCTACGTGTTCTAAAAAAATATACGTTATTAAAGCTGAAGTCCAGCTGTTGCTATATTAATATCCTCTGTTTTTTATTTGCTCCTACCTTTTGGATGGTTTCAGTTTTCATTCTGAAATTTTCCAGGCTTGCTCCCAATACTGAGGTTATAACTGCAGGGTAAGAACCAGAGGAGAATGCAGGAAGGTTCACTGGAAACTTGAACAGGTGAGATTCAGCACAGCAGCGCCAGCAGCCCAAAGAAGGCAGAAGTGTCACTTAAATTTTGATTGTACAACCTGTTGACAAAGGGACAAAATTAAGATGTGTGTGCAAGCTGGCTCTTATGCCTTCCAATCTTTGGAACAGTTAATTCCACAGTGAGTGTTCCCTTAACATATTTTTTTCTTTCCCAGAGTTGTCCAGGGTCTCAGGACCAGATGTGAGGGTGCTATAAACAAGAGTTTTCACTGTGTTTAACAGAATTATGCTGCTTTATATTGAAACAGGGTGTCACCTAAAGAAAACACAAAAATCATCCACCTATCCAGAACTTCCATAATAAAGAAAACCCAGCAACCAAGACTAACCACAAAACAGAAATGTCCAGTGAAAGCCAAACAACACAATTTCAAAATAGTTTAAGTAAGAAAAATAAAGGTGCTGTGAAGTCGCAGGTTATCACCAACACTCAGTGGACCAGAGCCCTGGTCCTTTAGGACATGCATAACACTCTCCCAGCCAAACTGGACTTGCAAAGTCCAGCCAGCAGGTAATGGCATGCCAAGGGCCTCTTCTCATGTAGCCCCACTTGACCACAAAATGATGAGGTCTTGGTATGCTTTAATGGCAGCTAGATCAAAACCAGTACTGCAGAAACCCGTTCACCACTTACCAGGTGTTCAGTTCAGTTCAGGTCAACAGCCAGTCCCAGGGCAGGTACAGCCCATTTGAGAACTGAATTGTCACCTTCTTTGCTACCTGTGGTTTCCAGCTGGAGGCTGGAGCAACCATAAATACAAGCACTAAAACCTGCCTTTCAGACTGACCAACTCAAAGTCATTTGTCTGTCTGTCACTAGCTCTGAAAATCAAGCAGAACTGTTGGGTGCTCAAGACCACTGAAAACATTTTATTCAGGTGCCTAAATACTTTTTCCAGCGTCTAGTTTCTGACTCCTAACACTACACGTGCTGTGTCTCACCTACCTTCTGCACTGCTTTGCTGTGGTACGAATTTCAATACTACAATTCCAAATTACTTCCCAAACAGCACTGCACAGCATGTCCTGTATTTCCTCTACCACCTCAAATACACTGGTAGCAACAGTCTTGAAACTTATCTCACCCAGAATTTGTAACCTGTATCCTAATTTTGCCTGCACCCAGCATGTGGCCTAGTTATTTTCAGCCAGCTTTTCAGACCTTTATTCAGGAGAAGAGGTGATTAATTATGACCCTAATTTTATGCTATGCAGACTTTTAGGTAAAGGAATTGAAGAGCTAAGCCATTCAGGTCAGCATCAATTCTATTTAGTTTACGTGTGTCAGTGTTGTGTGCGTGTTTATAAATATTGTCTGTATTTAATAAACAGTGTATTGTGTAAATACAGTTTACCTAGTATTTTTCTTTAAAATGAACATTTGCTGAGTAACATGCGTACGAGTATAACAGATTCTGTACAAAATTGCAGAAAGGGGCAAGTAACACGGTATGATGAAGAAATCCTAGATGATAATAGATATTTGTCTTGGAGATAAAAAAAGGTGTGTGAAGTTATCCTTTCTGCAAGGTAGCGCCCGGTTAGTGTGCTTAATCATACAAACTCCTGGCAGCATTAGCAATGTTTTTTGGGTTTTGTTTCTCTTTAGACAAAAGGCTGTGGTTAAAAAAAAATAAATAAAGAGAACTTAAACATGGGGCAAAGCTTTGGTGTGTTGTCATTGTGAGTGTATTTTCACGAGCGGTTTCCCAAGAGCTCAGTCTTTTGCATGCTATGATTTCCTCTGACTGTTCTGACTTCTTATTTTATATAATACCAGATTAAAATATAAATATAAAATTTTCTAACACTTTTAGGTGCTGAAATTGCCTGGCAGCTTTAGTTGCCCACTTCCAGGTCTGCTGAACTTTTCTGGCGTGCAAATAATTGTGATGATTGTGTGCAAATGCCATCTCTTGGGACTCCTGTGACAGATACTGTAGGAATGCAGCTCCCCTGCAAGTAGCAGAGAGGGATCCACTTTCCTGCACATCTTAAAACATTCTTTGGGGAAAAACTCTTTCTCTCCATCCAGAATCTCAATTATGTCCCTGAAAAATCCTGGGAAGAGGGTTGAAAACAGGGTAGACACTTCAAGAAACAAAAAATATTAAAGTTAACAAGATAGTAGAGGAGAATAAAGACATTTTCCAGCTCACACGAACAGATGGACAAGAATAGCCTTTTGAGCAATCTGAACTTTGTACAGGAGCATAAAGACAGCAGATGAACATTGTATTAAAAAGGCAGAAGAGTGAACTACAGTGAGAAAGGAGAGAGATGGTGTTGAGACATTTTCAGGGGGGCAGGGAGATGATTCGTTGGGCCAAGTGACCTTTTCCCATCCAGCAATTTCTTCTGTCCCAGTGCAGAATGACAATGGGAGCCCAATGGCAGTACAATCTGACATCCACGTCCATACTGAAAGAGATTCAACTCGACCGTGCTGCACTGCTGTGGCCATGGGATGCTGTGAAACAAGCCAGACCTAAGTTTCCAACTTGCCCTCTTTTCTGTTGTTGTTGTTATTGCTGTTTGTTTCCATTCACCCCCTTTTATTCTCCTTTTTTTTCTGTCTTGACTCTGATGGGGGCTCTTTTTGTGCAAAACAAGCCCTTCTGATCTCTTTGAAAGGCCAGCTCTTGTCATTCTTCCAGATCATCATTGTATGACATGTTTTTATATCAGACTGACAAAGGAGCTATTTGATCAGGGGGTATGGTGTGTGATTGTAAGAAATTCAGCTAGCCGGTGGCAACCATTGTTCCCCAAAGCGGCTCCCTGACCCCATTCTATTCAAGGAAAAACTCCCTTGGAGTGGCCTCTATTCATTGAGTAACACCAGTCCGCAGTCTCACTCCAGGAGTATGCTCAATTCAGAGGTGTGTCACCGATATTGCCCATCAACCAGCCTTTAACTCTTTCATCAGCATTAGGTTTCCAACACAACAGCTGTTATCATAGGACGAGGTGGGGAGGGGGGGTCGCGATGCATTCCAGGGAGCTGCAGCTCTCCTTATCTCGGAGAAATTTAACCTTCCTTTTAAAAGTTGCCTCGGAAAATATCTGCCTGCTGCTTTCTGCAAAGTGCAGCCTGAGTCATTTGCCTTCCCATCGCCGCGTCCTAAAATGTCACAGTTTGTTACTCAGTTTCTAAAACGAGAATCTCTGTGTTTGCTCAGGCTAATGAGGGGCTTTGCATTGATATTAATGGTTTTTTGATTTGGCCTAAAATTATCTGTGACCCTTCTGCACCCCAATCACACAACCTTTTTTCTCCCAGATAATCTTGTACCCGTGTGTGCATCCATGGTATCAGTGCAACTGCTGGCTGTAAAAAAGAACACACGGCCAGAAATCATCTGTCTCCCTGGGAACCATTTCATCTCACATTATCAGCAGAGAAAACTTAGGGCATCCTCATGAGCTCTGAGAAGGCACTTCACGAAAACTGCTTCTGCTTCCTTCTACTAAACTCTCTGTGCACTAGCATAGAGCCTCCAAAACCAAGGGAAACCGGTGCAAAAGCTCACGTTAGGTGGCTCAGGGCCACTGTCCTGTGCTTGAAGGGTTATACAGCATTGCCACGCAGCCTGAATGGGATCAGACTCAGGCACAAGGTGCCGGACAGCTGTGGATTTGGCACCACAGTGATCAATGGCTTTGAACACTGTTGGGAGAACTGTCCAGATGACAGGATTAAAACTGCCCAGCCCAGTACAAGTGCAGGTACACAGGTTACTGACTGCCTTGAAGTAGCCTCTGAAGTAAATTAAACTCATTTCATCCATCATAGTGTGGATCTGCTGCATCTGTTGATGCAAAATGTTTTCCCCATGCAATGAGCACGTCTGCTGGCTGTTGCAGGCCATCCATCTCTTGACGTGGTTGCAGTGTCCCAGGAGCAGAGCTCCTTGCAGGGCCTCTTGGCCAACCATTCGCTTGCTTTCCTGGTTGGAAACACAGCTCTCCTTTCAACATCACCGCTAGACCCCTACCCCTTCAGCAGCCCTGCCTTCCTCCAGCAGCCAGAATCCTGCCCGGGGTTTGGTACCACCTTGATAGCAGCTATCTCCGGGATCGGGATTTGTTNGGGGTGTCTGTCTGTCTGTCTTGCAGGACAGGGTGATTTCACTGCTGGGCAGATGTTTTTTCCCCATGACATTTCAGTGGATGTCATAATGAACTCTGCATTTTTCTCCACTGGGTGATAACGGTGGAATTAACAGCAATGCTTTGCACTGCAACATCCTTCACTGCATGCTCCAAAACCTCTGGGAAACTTGCATTAAACTTCCAGTGACCTGTGGAGTGATTTGGCACCAGCTCTATTTTACGCAGGGGACAGGAGGAGCTCCGGTGGTCGGCCACTTATTCTGTGTCGTGAGCTGAAATGTGTGAGACTCTCCACTGCCCATTGAGACACATGAACTCCTAGTGCACAGTGCTGAATTTTACCCCTCTGGGAACAGTCCTTTAAAATGCTTCTGTCACAGACTTGCTGCCTTCCACAGAAGACTTTCTATCGCCTCAGATAACTGCAAAATTTGCAGCCAGCTGGGGAAACCTATTCCTGCCATCTCCCAAGAGCGTGCTCTGCAGCAAGACCCACCTGTGTGCACAGGAAACTGCTTCTCGGAGGCTGTGTTTGCCCAGCCATCTCTGCATCCCAATCAGTAGACGCTTCCCTGCTCCACCCGCACCATGCAAAGTGGTCACCCCATGATTTAAAGCATGGGGGAAAGGTTCAGGTGCAGCTCTACTAGCCAAGCTATTGTCAGGCTGCGGAAGTGTCCAGGCAAGAGTGAAACCTGCTAGGAAGGAGAAGCAAACCCAGTTCTTGAGCAGAACAGACAAAGCTGCAGAGAAGACGCTTCAGGGAGACTTTCCCAGTGCGTCTTGGACTCTTCCCATCTGCCACCTGTGAATTCAGCATGCTACATTATCTATATGACCTTTAATCCACCCTTAGTTACTGTGCAGAATGTTACTGCATCAACACTTTTCCCAGCAAAAACTGCAGTGTAGATCAAATTAAATGCATTTCCTCAGCAAAGCTGCTGCCTTCATTGCTCACATCTGAGTTTCCTGCCCAGAGATCACTGCTGAGGGTAAGCAGGCTGCTCTGCATACTCTGGTTTCAAGGAAGGTCAGACATTTCCTAGCAGCTCAATACAGGCAAATAACTCCAGAGACCTGTTGCCTTCCATGATAGCTCCCACCAGTAAATGGTGTACCCAGCTTGCAGCTAAGTCCGTGTTATGGTCCTGCAGCATCCTGATGCTCACCTGCTGCCTCGGGTCTTATCTAAGGCTGAGCCTTCTCTGTGTAGGCTGTTGGCTGATGTATGGATCCACTGCTTTGGTAGGGAAAGACTTTCTTCCCCAGAATGTATGTTCCTGAAATAATATACAAACATCTTCAGAGTTCCTACCTCCACAGGTTCTCTATAGGTTTAGATCAGAGCAAGCAGCAACACAGGAAGGTTTCTGGGGATGAGGATTCTGTGCTGTGTTAATGACTCTCCTCCTCCCCATCCTGAGCTCTTCGTGCCTCACTGGCATGCACCCTACCTTTTGCCTTATGACCTTTCGTATCACCACCGCTTCCCACAAGGCCAGCTTCAAGTAACAGCTCCAAACGTGCTCCAGACAACAGCAGTACCAGCATGTATCCATCCTATGTATAAAACCCCGCAAGCTGGCACACTCAGAGCTTTCCTGCACTGGCACCAATGGGGAAGGCCAGATCCATGAGTACCTACCAGTGCACAGTACCTGTGATGCTGCCCAGACACAGAGCAGAGTCTGATCTCAGCGTCCAACATCTCCCCTGGGAAGTCAGTGCAACTCCTCTGGACCATTCATTGGGACAGGTTATGGCCAGGTCATCCCAGCTTGCCATGTCACAGGGTGAACCTGGCTCTGGGGTGGAGCAGGCAGCAGAGGAACAGTGAGCAGTGGGTGCTGCCTAGCAAAGGAACCAGGAAATAGCTGTCTGTGTCACATTGCCATTTCTCTAAGTGACAGTCCCTTGAAGCAGCCCATTAGGGGTTCACTTGGTCTCGATAGCAGAGGCTCCACATCTGTCATCTCTGCATGCCCTTGAGTGACAAGAGGACTAAAAGCCTATGTGCTTCACTAACTGGCTCCAGCTTCCTTCTCCTTCCAACAGATATTCATTCCCAGGAAAGGTACTTTAGGGAGCACAGGATGGGACCCGCAGCCCCTCCTCGCCTTTCCACTGGCCAGTCTGGCTGCTTCTGCTTTTCCATGTAGGACTTGTCCACACTCCTGCCTGCTTTGTCCCCTTTGCTGTTCATCCCTTTGCTCACATCAGCAGTACAGCTTTCCACACCGTAGGTAGCAAACACACAAAAGAAATGCCCCATCTGCACCACATGTAATGTGATCCCATGTCACAGCACTGAGGATTTGTCTGAAATCCCAGCTCACAGAGTATCGCCATCAGGACAAAAATCTCAGCTGTAATTTTCTCTTACCTGTAGGGAAGTTTCTCATCCTCTCTGGTGCTGGAGGAAAACTGGCTCCCCCAGGGAGCCCCAGACTTGATTTGGGAAGCCCCAGCTGGTGACTGGAGTGTCTGGAACCTTAGTGGCCGGGAGGCTGTCACATTCACCGGCTGGCAACGTGGCCCCTGGGGGTGCCACCTCCACATCACACCACACCACCCTGGAGTTTGGCTTCATTCTGGGAGTGCCACAACTCTTACAAGGAGGTTGGAGAGGAGCACTGGTGAAGGACAGGCGGCTGCTCTGGTGGGGACAGTCGTCAAGCGCAAGTCATCCCCCTGCACCGGTGTCAAGTGCACAGCAAACCCACGGCTCTGCAGGGGGAGGTGGTGAAACTCTCAGCTCCTTGCAGTGATCGCTCTGAGAGGGAGTGAAGTGCAGACACTTCTTCAGGCTCCACAATGGAGGCTGCAAGGGCTCAGCACATGTCAGCAACCACTGCTCTCTGCTCCTGATCCCACCAGTCCTTTATGGGCTGGGGATGCCCCTTTACCAGCCAGCAGCAATTAGTAAGAAAGAGCTTTTCTTATAATTAACCAGCTTGTGATAGTGGTGGGATTTGGGTCAGAGCAGCAGGTGCTGCACATACTGCCACAAGCCACAGCCATAGCCTTGGGAATTTGCAGTTTCCACAGCACTTCCTGCCCTATTGTGCCCCTCTACATCTCAGTCACTCCTCAAAAGTGTCGTGGGACAGCATCTGGGGTCAGTGACCAGCTCCTGAAACACAGATTCTGCCAAAACCATTGGGTATATGAAAACTTGTGCACTCACTGCTGTCGCTGCGCTGGCTTAGTGTTCGAGAATTGCAGACATGGGCATGGAGGATAATTAGGTCAAACCACCTTCTGCTCACATGTGAACTTATCCACAGTAGTTCTAGTGGAATTGGAGGGAAGACTGTGGCTTTGCCCATCACAACTGAGAGCAAAAATAGATCAGATGTCAATATTTAGATGACAGGAGATGCAGTCCTCCTGGGAAGGCACAAGATCTGGCATTTCAGATTTCGTTATAAAATAAATGCTGCCTTTGCCTTAGAGATGTGCAGTGGCCATTGCAGCCGGATATAAGTGTCAGGAGACTGTAACTGCCTTACCTGCACCTCCTGTGAGGACCTCTCTTCTTCAAAACAGACTGGAGCTACAGTAGTCCCATCTGAATGAGGGTTACGGCTCCATGGTTGGTTTCAATTGCTCCACAAGTCCCTGCAAGAACCTCTTGGAAAACACCAGCTCTGAGCAGAAAGCCATCACCCCAGTGGGTGGTCACTGCCTCTTTTCTCCTCTCAAGGTCCTGGACACAAGCAAGCAAACACCAGACTGTATTGCCAGACGCTGAGGCCAAGACACTTGGCAGCACTTCACAAGAGACGTTGACAGATGGGAATCAGCTTAAAAAATCCCTACGAGAGCTTGGAGAGACCAGGAAAACCAACTTGCTCTGCCTGGAGAAACTTGGTCAGGTGGGATGACACCGTAAGCTGGAAGAGTGCAAGATCAAGCGCTGTGAGTTGAAGTTAGGCATTTTAGGCCAAAAATATTGAATATTGAAATATGAGGCCCCTGAAGTATATCCTTTCTTCCTGTTCCTTAAATAAGAGCTGTGACTTTCACTCAGAAGGCACTGAGCAGGTTTCCCTCATCCAAGTATGGCAGAAGACTGGGATGAACATTCAGAATACTCCCCACAACCCTGAAAACTGCTGATGTACAAATCCAGTCAGCATTCAGGATAGAGTCCAATCTTCAGTCAAAGCTGAGGAATCGGACATGAAGTTTAGAAAAAAAATCAGGTTTGTGGTTTTATACCTCATTTATAACTCAGATTATTGCATATATGCATTGCTTCTCCCACTGGACCACTGCCATACCTTTTCTTGGCCTCTTACGGATTGATTCAGCTGATTTGCAGCTCTGCCAGAATTTCTTTCAGATCTTAATCTTTCTGTGCACTGATTTCCCCCACATCTTCTCTAAAGTGGGGCTATGCCACTTGCTTTCGGCTCTGGCTGGGAGCTCCTCTGTGTTCACCCCGTGTCTATGCAGAGCCCAGAACAGCATCAACTGCTGTGGCACAAAGTATGAGGAGGAATGAGGATGTGATGCTTTGGCAGAATAGCTCTGGAAAGTCTGTGCCGCTTCTCATGCTAAATTCTCTGCTGAGGGTTTGGCTCTGTTTGCATTGGCCGCTGAAAGCTAAGCCAGCCTGGTGATGATGGAGCATTTTTGATGTCTAAAAAGAGCCCCCAACAAAACCAATCGTTTCTGTTTATAGCTGACCTTCTCTGGTACACAAAAAGTCTGAGCAGGCAGGGCTCACCCAGCTCCAGCAGGCAAGAGGCACCCATCAGCACCGCCTGGAAGGATGTGTCCAGCAACAGCTCGAGGGGAACGGGGCACCCAGAAGATGCACAGACTGGGACTGCTGTGGTTCAGCCCAGACAAATGCATAAGCTGCAAGTAAAACATTTGCTCACAGACCCAATAAGTGAGAAAACTTGGTTGTCTGCTTACCCCAAATTCCTCATTTTTACTTCGGTAAGAACCAGTTTCTTCTTGTACAGGCTGGAGGAGAAACCCTGACTGATACCCGGATGCAGAGGCTCACTGCACATGCACTGCCCGGCATGAGGGGAGTTTTAGCTGCAACCCAGCCTTCCCAATATGGGTGGCAAGGTAATCCCAATGTGGGAGAGAACAGCTTCTTTTAGTAGGTATCTGATGAAATAAGCAATTTTGTCCTGTTTGCCCAAGGACCTAATACAGCTGATTACAGAAAACATGCACCATGCTGGGGTATGTACTCGTGGGAATCTGGGATGACCATACTTGCAGTGAAAGGACAGGAAAAGCGTGGCACCAGGGAGAACCAGATCTGCACTTAGAGGAACCCTGCAGGAAGATCTTTGAAACGTCTACATGGGTCTCAGGAGCATGTCCTGCTGCAAAGCACCAGGTCCCAGCTTTGGAAACTGAGCTCAGGCTTCAGAGCTGAGGCCCCGGCAAGACCCTGAGTGCCCTCAAAAGCACAACCACTGTAGTGTTGTTCATCAAGGTGCTCACTCCTCACCCTGCACCATTGGAGTTTACATTTCACAAGGTCAACCTCTGCAGCGCGTCCTCTGCATTTTCAAAGTCTTTCCTTAACAGGTGGCTGTCTTCCTCCTCCCCAAACATGCTACAACTTGAATCAGACACTTTGATCAGGGGGAAAACATCCCCGGGGGAAAAAGCTCTTGATGTAACACCCGCAATGTGTTTGAACCAGTCTGTCAGGGCACAGTGGAGAGCCAGGGCCTGAAACTGTGGAGGGAAATGGATGAAGACCTGACCAGCAGTCTTAAACCCTGCCTGAGCCCTGGGACCCAAAGAATATTTTATAGTTTTCATAGAGATACTCACACCTGCAGAAGAGTCTACACTGCCTTCCAGTAAGCACAGTGTCCCAGGCTGCTGTAGAGACATCCCAGGCTTGCATATGCTGATAGGAGCTGCTGTCCCTGTACAAGCTCCCAGCTGGTGGTGCAGATGGAAATGGTGGTTTGTGGAAACACCTGGACATCCAATCCAGATACAGTAATCTGTGCAGGATTGCTGGCTGGAACAGTAACTGTGGGAGAGAGCTGGACAACGAGCAGTTCCCATGCATGGGAGCCTTGAATGCCGTGATGCCCCATGAGTACCAATGGTTGCCCTACAAAAAGTGGTGGCTGCCTTCCTGGAGCACAGTGTGGTGACAGCACTGTTCTGGTGGCTGCCAGGTCATCCCAACACACGCCAATGACCCTTACTTTAATGAAAATGAATAAAAATTCTGGTCATCCCCTTGTTGCCTGCTCTACTGGTGTGGGACAACTCAAATGTTTGCCTGAGCCAGATGCATTCACAAAATCTTGGTTTTAATGGCATTTTGTGACACAGGTTGGCTCTTCCACTGCAGCTCCAACTGCTGAGAAATCAATCATTACCAGCAGTTAGCTGTTTGATGGTTAACAGCCTGAACCGAAGCCAAACTGGTTGTTAATTGGGCTAACAACTGATTTCAAGGGGTTGTTTTGCAGGGCCCAACACTCCCGGCAATTGACTTGGAGTTGTAACTAGCAGCCAGGCGGCAATTAACAGAGTCCAGGGAAATTCGCAGGCCATTACCAAAGGGCTGGCTCCCAGCTGGGCTTCTGCTTCTCACGGGGAGATAGGGAGCACAGCCACAGCCCAGGGCCTGAGCAGGCACAGCCAGCACTCAAGGTCCCGTTTCACGTCTTGACAGTCAAAATTCTATTGATGTACAGCCTGGGTCTCATCCTGCACTTCAGCAGGCTCTTATGGGGTTTTTTTGGATGTTGTTATTGGAGTTTTCCTATGTTTGCTATGAACTTCCACAGGGACACCCTGCAGCTCTCCTCTAAATCCCTTCTCAGGACTCTCTTTTGCTGTGGTAGCAACTAGACCTGTGTTCATGTCTGTCTTGCCAGCTTATGGCACCTGCTACAGTTGACCATAGGAAACATCATGTCTTTGGGACGAGGGCTGCTGCTTACTCTGAGAGCAACTCATAAAAGAGGAGGTTCCAGCCACCAGTTACAGCAGAAGAAGTTTGCAAAATAATCACAGAAAGAGCAAGGCTGAGATTTTTTCCTTCTTCTCCTGTTATAAATCTTCAAGAGGAAAAAATAGAAAATGCTCCTGGCCATATTGGCAGGAGAAGCCAGCCCAGGAAGCAAGGACCCTTCACAGTGCCACGATCATGGTTGAGAGGGGTTACTCCCTGGCTAAACAGAGAGCTTGGATGGGAGCAGTGGCACAGATCAGGCACTCACCAAACTGGGGAGGCTCTGACAGCCCTCAGCATCCTGTTTCCAGTCCACAACAGCCAACAGCACAACCTTAGCAAAGTGGTAATACCTGAACATGGCTGGAGTGGTTCTTCCCAACATAGCCAAGCCTCCCCCAGCCTCTGGTCTAGGACTATGTTGCCACAGATTTTATCTTGGACACCACACAGCCTGGAGGGACATTCCAGTGTTACAGCTACTATGAACATAGGAGAGATGCTGTAAGTCACATGAAGCCCAAGAACATCCCCTCTGCTCCCAGAACAGCAAATCTGAAGTGCATTTCATTGCACAGTACCTGGGCCGTTAGGCAACCTGGAGTAACAGCTGTAACCTTCAACCGATCCACACACAGGTCCTCTCATCCTGCAGCTGATATGGTGCAGGGCCAGTGGGTGGACAAGAAGTTTTGCTGGAGCCTGGCACCAACTTCATGCTGACTTCGACCTGGAAAGGCTGCAGGTTCCCATTAACCCAGTCCCAAATATCCTTCCAACATCTCCCACGAGCTCCTCTGGTGCACCAAATCACAGGGGCCATGTCTCCCCAGGCCCATGGCTTGTCAACACCAGAAGTCACAGCACATCCCTGTCCAGGAGGAAGGCAAACAGCAAACTTAGCCACGAAAGGTCTCCTGCAGCAAAGCCACAAGAGCTGGAAGGCAGCCCCATTTCTAAGGGAGAACTGATAGTGCTGTAGGTATGTGTGGGGAGGGGGCAGCAACGCTGCAAACGGGAAGCAGGGTGGTAATGAGGAGCATATGTGTAGGTGCCTGGAGCATCCCAGGTGCTACAGAAGTGCTAAGTGTTATTACTATGGCCAGGAAACTGGCTGTGAAATCCAACTGTACTCTACATTCCCTCTCTCTGCACCTTCTCAGGGTCTGGACCCGAGACTCCCCATCAGACTCGGGAAAACAGAAACCAGCCTGTGGTCAGAGGAGCTGTGTGGAAAGGAGAGGAGAGGAGCAGAGAGGGACCAAGGATCAAAAGGAGCACTGCATCTGGTCCACCTGTGGCCAAGAAGATTTTGTGCCCAAGAAGATTTTGTGCCCTGCCAGAGTGTGGTGTTGTCCCTCAACACATATGATCCTGCTGCTGCACAGAAGGATGTCTCCATGAGTGAGACTCACTTTGTGGCCAGCCTGCCCGAAGTAATCTGTCTCATGAGCTCCAGGCCCCGGAGGGCCATTCCCTTGGGACAGCACTGAGCTCGGTTCTGCTCCACCTTGTGTCCCTCTAGGCTGCTCCACTCGATTCCGCAGCCAGGGCTTGCTGGTATGGAGCAGTGCTGAGCCTCCCCGCTGGCAGCCCACCAACAAGCCAGTTTGGTTTGGAGTGGCCAAAATATGAGATCCCCCACTGAGTCCCTGAGCATCCCCGTTTCTGGCTATAAATCCCTTCCAAGGAGGAGCCTTTAGAGAGGGGGGCTGAGATGATCCACAAGCTGCAGCCACCCCCCGCCCCCTCCCCAAGAGGAATTGCTCTCACACAAATGAAATGTGTGTAATTAATGGGCAGGGGGCTGGACAGGTCTGAGATGAAAGCGTTTCCTGGACTTGTCCTTCATTTGCATGGTATCAGAAGCTGTTCAGAAGGTGTGACTTTTCCCACAGGGAGCCCTCAGTTCGGTGGCACAATAAAGCCAGAACTTCTTACCCAGAATTAATTAAAGGAGGGGGAGGGGGATGGCAGGGAAATGTTTGAAAGCTGAGCCTGATGCAATAAACAAACAGCCCAGTCGTCCTTCCCAAGCTAAAGCCTGCCTAGGGGAGCCTGGGCAAGCCCCGGCCCTGCCACAGCATCCCACAGCCCACCCAGCTCAGTGAGCACCCATATCCAAGCAGACCTCATGGAAATGTTGTAAACTGAGAGAAGAGGTGGGAGCAGAGACAGTATATGCCGAAAGCTTTGGGGTTTGGTTGATCAAACCTGCCCCAGTGCAGCCCCTGCTCAGACAGCACATGCCCCTTTTCTTGCCACTTCGATTCAGCCCATCTACTCTGTTTCTCTACCATAGAATTACGGAAGGGTTTGGATTGGAAGGGGCTTTAAAGGCCATCTACTTCCTGCCATGGACAGGGATACGTTCCACTAGATCAGATTGCTCAAAGCCCCATCCAACCTGGCCTTGAACACTGCCAGGAATGGAGCACCCGCAGCTTCTCTGGGCAACCATAGCTGCATTTAATCTAAAAACAGCTTTCTCCTGCCTGATGTTGCCCTGGCACATTCACCCCACATTTACTTCTTACCCTGTGTTAGCTGGCTGGACCAGATGGGCTTCCCCATGATCTGGCAAGGCAGAGTCTCCCAAACGTTGCTCAGCTCCAGCCTTGTCACTGCATCTGGATGGCCCTGTGTGGTGAAGCCCTGTCTGGGCAGGGACACGCACACACCGCTGCTTGGAGCTCGGGATGGGGCCATCAGCCCTGCTCCGACAGCCAGAGCAGCAAGGCTCCTCTCCTGCTCCATCTGCCACCTCCCTCCAGCCAGCTGGTGGCAATGAGGGGGCTGCGGGGTGACACTGGGAATGGTGGCATTAGGAGCATGCCCACCACAAGCACTTGGCTAGCTCAAAGCAGGGGTTTCTGCCCAAAACAACCAGGCTAACAGCATGAGTTAATGGAAGCAAACACCCATCCCCAAAGCCCCCTGTCCCCAGCACTCTCGTGCATGCAGCCCCATCTCAGCATCCCACAGTCCCCAGCCCTTGGATGGCTGTGGTTCTCAAGCTTGGTTCACACACCTGCTGATGAAGAAGGAAAAAGTCCCAGATTCCTGGATTGATGATTGACCTTATGCATTCAACTAGCAGCCAGGGTTTCTGTAACTGTGGAGGAACAGCAGCTATCACCAGGGACTGTCCCCACCTCCCTGCATGGGTGGTGGGACCCATCAGCCCTGAGTACCATGTGCACAGCACCCTGCATGGCCCAGGAAGAGCAAAAGCTCCTCCAGACTTACCAAGGACTAAGTGGTATCAGTGCAGAGACAGGGTATGAGGAGCCATTAATTAATTCACTTACTCATTAACTTACTAGAAGTGGGGTCTTTAATCTTCGGAGCAGTGGTGAAACAACCTTTGTTGACTAGGAGCTAAAGTTAGACAAATTCGAACAATAAACAAAGTCTCAAGTGGTAGTTAGTGCTCCATGGCCACCCAAAAGCCCTTTAATGAAAAGTGGCTGACTAACCATGGACCAAGTGAGCCGGGGATTCCTTCCCAGAAGCCAGGCCTGGGAGCCTTTCACTGTGGCAGAGCAGGCAGCAGGGTTTGGGGGATAGCGTGGTACAGAGCTGTGCGGGGACACAGGAGTGTGCATACCCACCTCAAACCCCAGCTGCTCCCTGCTCCAGCTCTTGGCTGCATCCCAGGATGGCAGGGATGGGGGAACAACCTTACTAGGGGTTGAGCACCCCCACTATGCCGTTTCCTACCATAGCTGGGGCATTGGTAGCAACATGAGAGACATGGAGCCAGTCCTGTACCTCTGCTACCCGTACCTGGAGCAGGCACCTGGAACCAATTCACTCATGCTCACAAAGCCATTAGGAAAAGCAGTTAGACAAATTAAAGGAAGAAAAGCAACCATTAAGGACTATCAAACACTATCACTGCCTGGGGAAAGGCCAGGAGCAATTCACTTTTAATTCCTGTAGTCTGTAAACCACAACAAAGTCTCGCCCCAGCTGTCATCCTCAGGCTTCTGCAGCCCTTGGGTCCCTCCTGGGACAGTCAGACAAAAGCCACCCATGCTGTCCTGTGGCTCAAGCAACATCCCTGATCTCCATGATGCAGCAGCGATGCTCAGGTGCAGAGCATGGCCAAGTGCTCAGCCCCTTGTTTTCCCTCCTCGCAATTATTGACAAACATTGCCAGCTCAGCCCAGGCTGCTGTGTCAGTCGGGGGAAGGCTCAGCCTCACACCCACAGAGAAGTCCCAGCCTGAGCACTAAGTGATGTCACAAGCACGCCACGAGCATCACAACAGAACCAGGGCTGGCACCAGCGATGGTGAGACTCACCTTGCAGGACTGCTACATTTACGCAGTGTAACATGTTTCACAGTTTTATTCTTGCATGCTTCCATGCCTTAGAACCACTCCATATCTGAATCCCTGATCAGCTCCCGTAAGCAACACCCAGCTCTGCAGCAGGGTTGAGTGTTCTCTGAAGGAGAGGATGCAACAGCCCATTTTGCACTGCCCCCAAGCTCTTCCAGGTAAGAGAGGAGCAAATACCAGCTTTCTCTTGGAAAGCTTCATCCCGTGCTTGAAAGCAGTGCTCAAGGCTCCATTGCACTATGTCCCCATTCAGCCTGCAGCGGGCCTTGCTCCCACATGTCAAGAGGGTGGCATCTGCACATTAAACCTGGGATTTGCTACAAGGAAAACCATGATTTCCACAAGACTCATCTGGGTCCAAAATCTTGGGGCAGTCTCCCACTTTCCACAGCTGTTCCCTTGGGAAGGAAATTGCACCAACCAGCAGCATCAGCCCCATCCTGCACCTCACTGCCATCCTCTTTCACCCCTCTCCAACATGTCTCTCCAGCCCCACTCCCTCCCTGGAAAGCATCAGGCTCAGTTAGACTAATACAAACTTTTAATGCACATATTAAATAAATATTTCAATCATTTCATATTCAATTTGTACACAACCGAAACAAAACAAAAATCCTCAAGGAAACAGGAAAAACCTCAAACAATCAAAAAAGATTGGATGAAAAGTCACCCCTGGTTCTGGCTCCTATCCAGTGTCTTTGTTTGCCCTCCCCGTGAAGAATAATTGGTTTAACCCTTTGGAGAGAGTCACAGTCCCAGGGCAGCATGTGCAGAGCAGGGCTGGCTGAGGATGTTCACTCTAGAGATTTAATGTTTCCTTTGGGGTTGTTTATTTTTTTCTTCTAAATAGAAAATTGGGCTTCTGTCAATACAGAAATTTTAAAAGAAATCCCCTCCTTTCCTAGAGGGACAAGGGCAGCAGTATTTCTTATCAAAGAGGAAACCTGGAAGAGATGGTTGGCAATGGAAGCACCAACTATTAACACAAGATACTGAATATCACAACAAAACAGCCTGAAACGGCTCCAAAATAATTTGTAAACTTTGTTTAATTTTATGGATGAAAACTTGCATCTCATAAAAAAATATAGACAGAAAAAAAATATCAATTTTTGGTGAGAAGTTCACATTTTCCACATGGGGAAAAAAATAATACCAGTTACCAGCCCGCTCCGCGGCAGCTGTACCTTAGTACTTTAAAACAAACCAAATGCCAAAGATGCTCCCGTGGGTAAGAGGTACCAAGTCAGTTCAGGACTTTCTCTGGGGAATCCATCACCCCTGTCCCCTCCTGAGAAAAAAAAAGTAAGTTGAGAGTTGTGAAGCCAGCAGCGTTCTCAGAAGGATGCAAGCGACTTCCAGCAACCCCTTGCTCAGCCAAAGAAGTAGGCACATCCAAGGAAAGAAAGCATCCAATGGTCCTCACCCCAGGCATCACAGTCAGCCCCCATAGGCAGTGTCCCCACATCACTCAGGCTGCAAAAAACACCTAGGAGGCCTCCAACAACCTCCGAAAGAAATCCCTTCCCCTTTGTTGTTTTCCAGCCTCTCCATCTTCTCCAGCAAGCATAGCATTAGTTCAGTTCATTTAAGTAGCACATTGCTTCCAGATTTGGATTTCCATGGTTTTTTTGCTTGTTTGTTTTAAACATGATTTTTTAACTCCTTTCCCCCTAGAGCTACAAAAAAAAATATTACAAAATAAAGCGCAACCCCAAACAGACTAGAACATTTCTAAGTGAAGAGCTCTTCTCCCTTCACCAGTCTTTGAATGTTTCATTACTTTTAAAGCTGGAGTACAAAAATAGAGCCTCTCTCATTTTTTTCCTCCTTTTTTTTTTTTTTGTTTTGTTTAATACCCATAAGGGAAAGTCTCTACATATAGTCCACCAAGCTCAGAGGAGCATCCTCCAGGAGAGATGCAGGCAGAGGGGGCGGGGGCAGGCACATCAAGGGCCCGCTCTGGAGCTGGAGTTTCTAGTCCTTTTACTTCTCCGGTTGAAGGGGTAGTTGAGGAACTCAAAGCGTCTGTGGGGCTCGGTGGTCTGGTGGCCCTTGGGGAGCCTCTTCATGAAATGCACCTCCCGCTGGTGCTGCCGGGTCTTGGAGCCCTTGCGCGGGCGGCCCTTGCGGGTGAAGGCCATGTACCAGCCCTCGTACTTGGCGTTCTGCAGCGCCGTGTAGTTGTTCTCCAGCACGATCTCCGTGAAGACACAGTCCTTGCCTTTGCCGTTGCTCTGAGAAGGGGACGGGAGCAGAGGTTTAAGCAACAGGTACTCGCTCAGAGGGCTGCTTCTCGCTGCCCCACACTAACTGAGGTGGCAGCAGGGTTGCAGAGCTTGTGGGCAACCAAAGGCTCACTTCTCCCACAGGTTAGGATTGCCCAAAATCTGCTTTTCCCTAACAAGCTGCAAGGAGCAGGCATTGTGACACAAACACTGCTCATGTACCAGCGCAGCCGGTCCCAGCCTTAACTTCCACCATACCCATAAGGGAACTTCTGCCTCCATCTGTGCCTGGATATAACCATAAGCAGACTCTCCCTCCCAATTCACCCACCTATCCTGTCCCCCGGGGGTCTTTAATATAGGAGGTGCATCGAGGAGCACTGGGAGGCAGGAGAAGTGACATGAGGTCAGTGGTGACAGTGCCCACAGATGCAGGTGGTGGGGGGAGCATGGGGTAGCCAGGAAATGAGCTCCCCACATTATGGGCAGTAGCAGCACTAGAGAGGGAGGCACATCGGGCAGCCCCCAGGAAGCAGCTGCCGTGGAAAATCCTTGCAGATAATCACTGTTCTGGAGGGATTTTGCACATCCAGCCCCACTGCCGCAGGAAGGGGCATCAAGGCACAGAAGCTGCATGACAAACCAGCGGGTGGTGGGGTCTGGCCTTGGGGCCAGCCCCATGGAGCATCTTAACATTCCTGGCACTTGTACCATGTAATCGTGGAGAATAGACCAGCAATGCGCCTATTTGTTCCGAGAGATAGAAGGAATGTGCCCCACACAGCACCCGCCCACCTCAGGCTGCAGGATAGTTTGTCCCCCTGCCCCCAAAAAGGCAGTGCTGGCTGAGCCCTAGGACCCCTATCTCGCCTCCCCACCACACAGGTAGCTCTGGATCAGAGCCCCTCTCCTGGCAGTCCCTGCTCCATGTCCCCGGCAGTTCCCTGCCTTGCCCATACCCTTGCACCCTACCTTGCCAATCAGCTTCCCCTTCTTGTTCATGCAGATGTAGAAACCCGTGGCTGCCCCCTTGATACGCACGCGGCTCCCAAAGGTGTCTGTCTCCACGATGAGCTTGGCTGGGGAGAGCAGCGGGGGGAGAGAGGAGGGAGGTCAGAGGGGCTGTGGGTAGGGCTGGCACAGGTATGGAGACCCCAGCAACGTGCCCTGATGCTGGGCACTGCAGGCACGTGATCTCTGGAAACTGGGCCAGAGAGAGCCCTAAAATCACCACATGAGGTTAAGATACAGCCTGTCCCCCCCGTTAACTTGCCCCTATGTCCCTGCACGACCTTGGACATGTCCCTTTGCCTCCTTGAGCTGTGCTGGATGGGGAGTAGCTGTGTTTTACCCAGCTCCACGGGGATCAGTGGTTCAGGTGCCACAGAGGTGTCCCAGATGGAGGCAGGGCAGTGAGCAGGGCACACGCTGTGTGGCAGAGAACAAGGCAGCTGCCCTGCAAACTGATGCAGGCCTGGGTGTGCCTGTGGGCAAGAACCAGGCGGGCACCTTCTGGAAGTGCACAGTGTGCTGCCAGCTGTCCCCAGCCCAGGGGACACTGCTCCGTGTCCCTCTGCCAGGCCAGGGCTGCAGGAGGAGCAGTGACTTTGCAGCTGGCAGGGGCGGCGTGAAGGGTACAGCCACCCTTTTAATGCCTTTCACCTTTGCATGAGTCGAGAGGGCGTATTGATTTGGTCTCAGTTTTTTAATGGAGGCATCGATCGACTTCCGAAGGAGCTATGCAAATTGCTGGGTCGATGGGGCGCCTATAAATAGACCTGTCACCTTCCCTCCCTGCCTTCACCCTGGGAACCCAAGCGCCAAAGCCCATGCATCCCCAGGGAAGGGGGAGGATGGGGATGACATCCTTCTTGCCAGCCCTGCAGCTGCTGTCCCTAGAGCAAGCCTCGATGGGGATGGTGGCTACCTGTTTGCACCTCAAAAGGTCTGTGCTATGCCGAGCACCAAGGGATTCCCCACAGTGCTGAAAAGCCAGCTGTGACTGTCCCATCACCTCTTGTCCAGCATCAGCCCATACTACTAAAAATGCTATCCAAGAGGGCAATTAGAGTACAGGCCACAAAGGTTCCAAGCCTACACTCTTATTATGGGTTTAAGTCCATTGATGCCTTATTTATCCTCTCTGATCTCTGCACAAGAGCTGCTCAGCTCCTCAGAACCGTGGTTCACTGCAGCTTGCACATCTCTATCCCAGGATGCTCAGCCTCCAGCGAGCCCCAGTGAGGGCAGCGATGGGGCTCTGGAGTGGGAGGCTCTGCAGGAGGATGCTTTGAATGGCAGAAGGAGGCTGTGGGTGCACACACAAGCTAAAGTGAGCCTAAATCACACTCTGGGCTAGGGGCAAATGGCCTCTCTGCCTCTGCAGTGCCTCGACCCTGCATCCCTCTTCTGATGGATGCTGCTGAGGTCAATGGCACCAAGGGTGGGGACAGCAAGGAGGCAGTGCTGGCAGCCACTGAGTTGACCAACGGAAAGGCCATCCCCAAATTTGCTGGGGCTAACTGATTTGGTGCTGTCAGGCAGGCCAAGCTTGATGTGCATGCAGGCACCCCCTCCCTGCACCCCCTCCTGCCAACATCACCCTGCAGCATCTCTTGTCCCCAAGGTACTGTGCACTCACATCCCCCTACTCCTAGGCAGGCAAAGATTGAACTCAGATACAAGAAATTTGGGAAGAGTGAACTCCAGGCTGTGCTGATCAATGCCCAGAGCCTGACAAGCACCTAGCATCCCCAAAACCACCCACAGGAGCGATGGCACTCTGCAAACAAAGCACTGAGACAGTGACCCCCTATTTATCTATATTGGGGAAAGGGGGGGAATTGATCTTGGAAGCAGTAAAAGGTTTGAGAAGAATTGATTTTTCTCTCTGAAAGATAGAAAGAGCTGGGAGGGAGGGAGGGATGAAGAGGGAGAGAGGGAGGAGTGGGGAGGCCTTGGCCCCAACGAGCACAAAACCCTGCTTTAAAGATGCACATTGCTTCTCTTTTGGATTTTTCTCTTTTTTCTTCTTTTTTTTTTTTTTTCCCCAAAGGGCAGCTGTGATTTACAGCCACCAGACGGGTTTGCTGCCCTGCACGAGCCCAGCCCATGTGTCGCTCTGGCCCCCTCACCCACAGAGGATGAAGACAACCTGGCCCCAGGGACTTGCACCCCTAGACCCTTGCAGGCAACTCGGGAACCCTGCAAACTCCAGCCCCAACCAACAGAAAACCCTGGGCAAGGACAAAAAGCAGCAAGTGGGCAGAGAGCTGTGATGGTGTCCCCAGCCACTCGTGGGGCCGAGTCCAAGCTGCAGCTGGCAGTGGTTTTCTTGGCGGCAGGCACAGCCTGGGAGGGACAAGCTGGGCTGCACAGGCCGCTCGCCTTCCCTTAGAATTAAAAAAAGTCAATCAAATATTGACAATTAAGACAAATAACTGAGAACGCCGGACTCGATGTTAAGTCGGCTGTAAAAATGTCAACGTGGGGAAAGGGGTCATCTGCAAAAATAAATCAACCCCTTTTACACGCCCACCCCCAAAAATGAGACAAAAAAAAAAAGCAGAAGGAAGGGCTTGGGGAGGGGGGATCTTTGCTGCAAAAGTGCATTTCTAAATAACATTTGGGGGGAGTCCTTTTTTTTTTCTCCCTCTTTTGGGGAGGGGGGGAGGCTTAGCGTTTTCAACTCTATTCTTTCATTTAAGTGACAGATTTATCCCAGTAAAATTATGTTTCATGCTCAAACTTTGAAGGGAAAGTGGCTACGTAAATGCTGAAAAAATGCAGCGAGACACACTTGATCCCCCAACTGGACTGCGAAGAGGAGAAAGTATTCAGGAAATGTTAAAAAAGGTGAAAGTAAGAAGCGTTTTAATAGTTCTTCCAGACATGGGGGCCTCCCTAGAGATTCATACAGAACAATCCTGAACCTCTATTTTAACATTTACAGACTTGCAACTCTTTTAAAACTTTACATCTGAAAAACTGCTTGTTCTCTTTCTGGTTTAGATCAGTCTTCATTTTCCTCCTTAGCTCTTCAAATGCTTAACCTTTTTTTATTACATTTTAATAGAGTTTTTCAAGCCACCACCAGTCCCCTCCTTCTGGCCTTATTTAAACCTGGTTGTTATTTAAATATGCACTAACTGTTTTTTAAAATCTAGGCGTTAGAGGTCTAAAACAAGATGAGATTTTCTTTTTTTTTTTACTTGGGAAATTAGCTACTGCCCTTTCAAGCTAAAGCTGCTCCAGGATGGGAATAATTCATTTGCAAGATTAATTCAGGATGTATGGAATATCACATGGAACCTGCACTGTGCTTGTACTGATAATGTCCAGCATGAAATTTTCAGCCAAAGCAAAATGAAGAAAAAGCCCCCAAAAACCAGAAAGGTAAAGAAAAAAATTGTTTCTACTAATCTACGCAGTCAAGAAAGGGAAATTGCAGCTAATACCAAAGAAAAACAGTTGTGATCCCCATGTACAACACACAGGAACACAGGCACTTCGCTGCCCTGGGTGCAGGATCAGGCCTCCCGCAGCCGGCCCCGGGGCTCGCTGGCCCCACTGACCCCTGTGCCGCGTTTGACCATCCCAACGTGTCAGTAGCTCACACGCTCAAAGCATTTGGACTTCGAGAGTCCCCAGCAGAGGGACCAGTCCCCTCGCCCCGGAGAGGGTGGAGGTTTTGCGGAGGGGGTGCCAGGGCGATGCAGAGGGGCCGCGGCAGAGCGCGGGCTCTCACGCTTGCAGAGTCCTCGCTTTGTCTCTGGAGACGCTGCAGCATCTTCGCCCGCAGCTGACTGCCTCGCTGACCCTCTGCTCGGGATTTGTTTTGAGAAGGAAGGGATGGGACTATATCAGGGAAATGCCACTTCAGACAGACCTAGCTCAGGGAAGGCTTCCAAAGCAGTCATTCCCCCTTTCTCCTCCCTGCCTCTGCTTTTTCAAATTTACTTTCCATTTCTGTTTCAAAAGGAAATCTCAGGGATTCCCATCCCTGCAAAGAGCCAGGATGAAATGACTGATGATGCTCAGGATGCCACAGCCCCGAGCCCTCTGAGTCAGGTGCAAACCAAGAATTAAAAGGAAAGAAGCAGAACCTATCCTTCAAGAACTGGTCCCCTCCCTTGGCACAGGGAACCTGCCCTCACCTTGAATTACACAGCTGCTGATTACTGACCCCTATGTTCTCCTTTTACAAGCCCCCACAAGCCAAATGATTTTAACGATTTCTGGCTAACAAACAGGACGGAAATCATCAATCGCCACGCTGGGCTGTGAACACCTCCCCAGCTCCCCCCTCGCCTGCCCACATCGTGTGTCCTTACCGTGCACATCCCCATCCTCTGCCATCGCATTGATTTTCTTGTTGTCCAAGATCTGCACATGTTTCCCGCTGGTCCGGCTGTACAGCTGGTAGGTACGGACAAGCCGCCGGCTGAGCTGATCTGTCACCAGGCTCTGCTCCCTCACATGCTGTGTAAAATTAGGTGGGGACTGAACAGTTACCTTTAGGAAATTAAAAAATATACAACACACCATTATAATCTCTACTCCTCAGCGGGGCAAATGGGCTGAGCCGAGATTGCCAGCCTCCAGCTGGGCTTTACGGGGAGGCCAGGAGCCAGGACCGCGGCGGTGCCTCCTATGCCATCAAAGTCTCTCCAGGAGAAGGAGCATTAAGCCCTGAGACACAGTGACCAGAGCCCTGTACAGAGCTGTGCCTGCTCCACACATGCCCTAAGCAGAGGTGCAGGTGGCTTGGGAGTAGAGCAGGGCTTGGTGACCCTAGAGTCCCCTCAGACTCAGTGGGTCCTGACTGGGACTGGGGCTCCTTGAGACGGGCATCAAGGCTGGGAGCTGGAGGGGATCGAGGCAGGACACGCAGGATTGGCACTACGTTGCCCTCTCAAGGAGCCGATGTTTTTGTCCCACACCTCTCTCACCTCTGCAGAAGCACACTACTGCTCCAGCTGCCCCGGGCACACTCCCCAGCAGCTTCAACAGCTGCCTGTCCTCTGGCTCTCAGGCTCTTTATTTGCTCCCAAATGCCCCACTTATTAAGCTCTTAAAGCACAAAGTCCACAGAGATGGTAGAGCTATGAGGCATAAGAATTACGAGAAAACCGTACCCCAGCCCAGGTATTTAGTGGTATAACCACCCAAGGGTACCAACATGCTACTCATGCAAACACAACCCTCATCCCCAGTCAGCTGTTTGCTGCCAGCACGGGGTCGTCCCCAGCCCCAGCACACCAAGCCCTTTAGTCCCAGAGCCGCAGCTGAGCCCATCCTCTCCAGACCTGACACTGCTGCTCCTGGGCTTTAAATGATTTTCATGAGCGGCCAAACCTGCTCCCCCCTCAGCCCCGGCTCGCGAGCTGGCACAGAAGCCTTTTTCCCCCCTCGTCTCAAATCCCTCTTTTAAGTCTGGAAAGTTTCGCTGCTCCCTGACATTTATAAAGATGTATTCTGAGCAAATGTTAGGAGATCGCTCCTTTCAACATCAGAAGGCTGGGGCTACCCCCCACCACCCCCACGTCAAATGGGAAGATTTCCTCCTGTCTTAAACAACAACAGAAAACCACAATAAAAGCCAAAGCCGCTGCTCTCCCAAAGCCAGCTTTATAGAGATATCTCCCCTTGACAATGTCATCTCTCTCCCTCTGCTTCTGCCTGTGCACGTGTGTTTCCTATAGACGGGTTTTGGATAATGCAGCAGGATTCTCTCCCCGGCTCTGATGAGGGTACCATGTGGAGGAGAGGTCATTAGCCATGCTACTATTTGGTCTCCATCTCATACTCCAAAATATTACAGCTATGTTTTTGCACAACTGCACGCTCCCAGTGCTCCGTTCCCTTCACTTTTCAGCTGGAAACTCCATTTCCCTGCCCGCCCCCCAAGCTTCCAGAAAAATAACAATAATAAAAAAAGTAGCTTAAACGGCACTTTAAACAAAGCTTCTGCACCTGTGATCTCAGGGGGAAGAGGGGCTTCACCCCGGTTTGGAGGCACACCGCTCCCAGCGACGCGTGCCTGCTGGTATGCGGGTGTTGCACAAGCTCTGCCCGGGATGTTTAATCTATTCGTGTCACTGCTGTCTCTGCCGATACAAACCAGCGATCCTGAAGTCTGACACCTCTAAGCTGAATCAAAACCTGCGCCTTTTACTAAGGCTTTTGCAGGGTTTCTTTTCCCTTTTTAAATTCTGCTTTACGTTTTTGGATGAAGCAATATAGGAGGGGGAAAAAAACGGAGGAGAGGGATGAGGGTATCCACAGTGTAATTAGAGGTCGGGAGGACGGGAATTAAAGCTGCTTTAAGATAAACCTGTGTATTTCCTTAAAATCCCGGTACTCCCTGCCTCGCAGCCGGAGTCCCCCGCACCTTATTTTGCGTCCCGGGAAAGGTGGGTTCCCCATCGGCTTCGGCTTTTTACAATCAGGCAACTTTTCTCTCCTGGGTTTTAAACCGCTCCTCTTCCCTGTCTCCCTTCCTGCCGAGCCGCTCGGCGGCGGCGGGGCACCCCCCATCCCCGCGGGGCGAACAAAGCCGGGCAGCCCAGCGGGCACTTACCTGGGCTTGCAGGCAGAGGACGAACAAGTGCATTAACCTGGGAGGGCGAAAAGCGGGAGAGAGGTGTGAGCCGAGGGGGCTGCGGGCGCGGGCCGGGAGGGCTGGGGCTGCCGGTACTCACACGTAGCTGAAGAGCGAAGAGCAGGGGTCCATCGCGGCGCCGATGCGGGGCCGGGGCCCGGCGGCGGCGGGGAGCGCCCGGGGGGCGCGGCGCTGTCTCAGCTCCTCGGTTCCTCTCGCCCTGCCGGCACGTCCTCGCCCCAAAGAAAGGAGGGCACAAGCGGCTACAG